>JBAMJV010010846.1:0-39767 GCA_037951105.1 Echinarachnius parma | reverse complement strand
AAATCTCACTTAGCAGCCAGTTTACGCCCCGCCCACATTTGGGGTCCCAAATCAGCAGCGTGATTGACATGTGATTGACAATTCATCGGCTTACGTCATCTACAGAATTTAGAGAGGCGTCGTGTACGGGGCGAAGTTCTTTAGATGACGTCACATTTTGGCGATTTAAAAGGGGCGTTCCCAGGACAACTAGATATTTACTAATTACCCGAAAATGTATTGATTTCATGGGAAATGACTGCCAAATTCTTTTTCTTGAGGAAAAATTACTTATAGAGAGCCTAATTGTCCACATTAGGCCATCTAGACGATGTAGTTTCTTTAATAACAATGTTGACAATGATAGGTTCCAGTTGACTGAATCGTGCCTGGATACTCATCACAGTTTCATCCCCATACACTGCATCCCCATAGACGACAGTCTTTAACGTTTGGTTTGTTGATTGGCAATGATGCGTTCCAGTTGACTGAATCGTTCCTGGATAGTCACACAGGTGCGTAGCGCCCTCTGCATCCCCATACACGACAGTCTTTAACGTTAGGTTTGTTGATTGGCAATGACGCGTTCCAGTTGACTAAATCGCTCCTGGATCAAGAGCGCCAGATCTGCCCTCAGGTCATACAGGGTAATCGTCTTCACCTTCTCCATTCTTGCCAGCAGATTCTGCTGCATTTTTGTCTCCCATTGCTTGAGGTCAGTGCGAATATGCTCTAATACAGACAGTTAATCAACAGCAAAAAACAAAGTTATCATAAAACAAGTATTTTCAATGATCCAATTTCACAAGTGGATGAGTAAACATTTCCCTACGTGTTGACATGATTGGTATGTTTTCGAACTAGTTTATTTTATCTACATGATAATGCATCACAAGAGAAGGCCAAAGCTGGATTTGGTTATTACCTAAGGAATTAAATGTTCCAGAATCGGACATTAATTTTCACATTTTGTCACCAGGTAGTCATTGTTTTTTCTATCAAAATATCACATATCATGCAGAAGAAACAAACAATGATATTTGTATATGATTGAAGTCCCAAATATCACTTTTGAAACAAATATTATGAAGTTAAAGGAAAGTTCAGTTGTGGTTTATCTAAGTGTTTACAATTTGAAAGAGCACACAATAAAAATTAAAAAAATCAAATATCGCTTCCAACTTTTATTCAATAAAAAAATAAAATATTTACAAATCCTACACATTTAAAAAAAAAAATATATATTTGAATAGTTATTAATACTTATTAATAAAAGTGTTTGAAACGATTTGACGTTCGTCGAGAAAATCGCTTAGGTCGTGTTGCATCGTATTACATCGTATCGGTTCTTCCCCAAAACCATGGGCGTAGATCTGTCATTGTCATTGATACCCATTCAACTGGGGGATGATATATTTATTCATCCCCCCTGATGAATAGATATTACGTAAGTCGCTACGCCCATGCCCAAAGCCGTGGCTAAATCGAGTCGATTCGTTCTAGTAAATCTTGCGAGTCGCCGTGAAAATCGTCAGTATGAGACTGGGCCTGCTTTAGGCACCAGTCAAGCATCATTAACATATATCGGTTAGTTCTTATTGCTAACTTACAAATTCTAGTTACTAAAATAATGTTTGATCAAAACTGTACTATCCCTAAATTAGCATGATTAATAGATCACATCCTAGATCACATCCTAAAAAGGCCGGGCTATTTGAAGTCTTTCTACGGCCGGGGGGGGGGGGGGGGGCATTATGGCCCCCCTTAAGATCTCGACCGCGAAGCGGCCGATCACCGTGAAAATTTGCACGCATGATAAGTATAGAATACAATGGTAATTTTAATTTTGTGAAAAATTCATTAATTTGCATATTTATGGTAATTTATGCAAATAAGGTAATACAATTCATATTTTTACCCATAAATCATATATCTTCATAATTTAACATTGGTTTTCACTACATATATTCTTTAGAGCATTTGGAATGATAATACAACAAACAAATTTGGAAGAGCCAGGTTCTTCCTTATGTTTTCTATTGTTTTTATAATTTCTTATGTATTTCTTTGTTTGTTTCACTTATGTATTTTATTGTTTTTGTTGTTTATTTTATTTCTAACTATAATTCAACTATTTTGAACCCCAAAACAAACATATAAAATGTAAACAATACCAAATAACCAATGATATACCTCTTTTTATAAAAACTGATATTTCCATATGTTTTGTACCCAAAAGAAAAAAAGTCACCAAGCAGCGGCGCGTCATCTTACTGCGTTTTGGAGCAATCAACAAAATTGCGGAGGGGGGGGGGGGGGGGGGGGCCATTATGCCCCCCCCCCCCCGGCCTTATTAGGGACATAATTATATTCGTTACCATGCGATAGATGGGACTCTACACGTTGGCCACAGTAAGCTACTGAATTAAGACCACCCACAGATCGGAAACAAGTAAACACTTTGAACTGTTGCGTCATATGAATGTTTCTAATAATCATTGCTTATCTCATGTGAATATACAGGCACTTTCACTTTCCGTGAATACAATTTTTACCTGGCTGTTCGTTGTGGTCGACACATTTATTGCATATGCAGCGGATCGCTCTATAGAATAGAGGGATGATGATGAATGGCGGAATCAGGAGAGACTTCCTTTCGAACTCCGAGATGAATTGGTAGCGATGGTAGCACCATAAAGGGTAGGCGCTGTCCTGGACTACTTGGAAAGTGTGACTGTAGAAATTAAGTATACATTGTCTAAACATTTTAATTGTCAATTTACACAGATCATATAAGGTACACCTATTATAAGTAACCATTAATATCCTAGATGCACTAGATCGTGCACAATACCAATGATTATAACTAAAATATATCCCTTTCGGTTATACATTCTTAATTAATTTAATCTACCGTGGATTTGTGTATATTGTCGAGCTAGGTAGATTGCAGGAACAAAGATGGTAAATTATAATTCTTTTTAATATAAACCCTTCATCCATTTTCTTACGAAATGCCACACTCAAAGAGATACCATCAACCTTATCTCAACAAGTTTAGGATTATTTGACTCTCTGCGCTGACATCGTGTAAAATCTAGCTTTTTGGCAAGGGCTCTCGTCTGAGCTGAGCTAAATGCATGGTATGCACTATGCAGGAACGACTGGAGAGCGCGGCTATTACGACCTCGCTGCTTCGCCGCTCGCCTGATAGCTAGTCTTCCATCGCGCGCTGTCGCTCCTGCTGCTATATGGCTATTCAGACGCAATGCCTTGATGAAAGGCTATGTCAGACCAGGAGCTGGTAATTTTACTGAACATTTCTATACTTTGGTACAGTATTGAGGGAACAAAATAGGCTGTTTTTAACTGAACATTGCGATGAGGAGGTTGATAAGGAGAACGTTGCTGATGAGCATGTAACCAGCGAGAAGGATGATGACAAACCAAGCATTCTGGGCGCATAATGAAACCTCTCCCTCTATCACTGTGGAGTTGTTCGGATATTTCTCCGCCGTATCTGTATGTGCACAGTTGATCGTTTCATTTTTGTTTTAAATTTCATTAAGAGTTAATAATAAACCATGCATGTTCAGTGCTTTTGCCTGATGCCCGACCCCGCTTATAATCACTAGAATTGCCACCGCGTTTCTCGGTCGTTTCCCAAACGGGCATACATGTACGTAATTATGATTTAAATCCCATGATTGGCATTGAACATATAATTTATATTTCATCACCACATTGCACTACTATAGTATAAATTTCAAAAATTAACATAAAACAGGTCAAAAACAAAACAAGCGTCATGGCACCTGTTCTTCTATAATTACTGAAATGGACGATGTATTTGCTTGTGCAGACACGAGTCATGTCTGTATGATATCCATAAATGCAGTTTAACATCAATGCCATCAATATTTAACACAAAACGGTCATACTTGAGATCCGAATATTAAATAATAGTATCCGTGTACATAGAGATGGAGATCTACCCCAACTGTAAAATAATGGGCGCATGGTGGCGCCTAACCTTCTACACCCATGGCAAGGTTGTACACGTTTCTCCAGTATTGCCTATAGATTTTTGAACGGACGTATAATCTGTTAAATGCATATTTCTTTATAATAGATCATCCCTATCAAGTTTATTTCAATTTGATTATCACATATAATTACATTATTGATTCCTACCCCATAATTCAAAATGATCATCCAAGAAAACGTGTATTGCTGAGGCCAATTTATACTCCGGCTTTCATCTCGAAGTCTTTTACCCGTGTTTTTATAGGTAACGATACAAAATGAACAGTGAATTTACAAAACAAACAAAAACATGAAAGCACCCCTGGTGAGCCTCCCCAAGCTGCCTGGCAGGAAAAAAGAAATCTTGCATTCCTATGACCCATAGGTATTTCCTACCAACTTGGGGAGGCCACCAGGGAAGCCTTCTACATACATATTTCAACATTGTAATTATTTATTTTATCGGTCTAACACAATGGAATTCATAACAATTAATCAATACATAATAACAACTTTTTTTTTAAACATTGCCAATCAACATTAATGTATAGGTAGCAAGGTCCTCTGTATATCAAAGGCATACTAGGGACTCCGTTACTTCTTTAACTCTAGAAGAGATCATTATATCAAAATTGAAATGGAAATATTATTTTCTAGAGTATTCGTCAAACTTGCTATCGAAGGTAGCTAGTGATCAGCAACTTCCATATGTTACACATCTCCAAAAAGGCAGCATGAACTATATACAAACCAAGTCAAATATGATATGATGATACGGGACTAATCACTTTACCATATTTCATTGTTCAATGATGATGTACCTGCCGCATTTCTTCTAAAAGGAGAGCCACCACCCAGACTTGGTACTTGGTAGTTTATTCCTCCAAAATACTCCATAGGAGTTTTAACTGGAGGTGGGTCCGAAATAGTGGTTAGACCCTAAGGACAGAAGGGTTCTTAGCAAGCGCATTCTGGAATGTATGAAGTAAGGGCTGGTTTACTGTAGATTAAAGTAGCTTATTTCATTCAGTGGTTGTACGAACGAAAAATTAATTTGCGAACGCCTCAGAGTTTGTATGTTGCTGTTGGTACTGTAGAAAATGGCCCCTTCTGTTTCTGGCTATTTTAGGTTGGATGAAGTCGAGGGCATACTGATTTAGCATGCATGACCGCTTCGGCATTCTGTACCAAGATGTGCCCAGCGCCAACCGCATAACTAACATAACAGATGTTCTATTGACCATGCAATTACATAGCGCGTCCATACACAGTTTGTAGTCATGTTGAGGGCACGTCTTGGTAGAGAATGTCACATCCAAACAAAATGTAGAACTCGGTTAAATTGACTTTGGACATTGACAATAACAATGCAATTTGCAACAATTCACTCTAGTGAACTCATATTCACATTTCAGGTATATTGCCAATTGAAATGGCTTTCACGTCTACCATATTCCATTACTTAGTACCAACGACAAAGTATTAATATTATATATAAAATGGTCAGGATAGTATAGGATCCAAGACCAAGTGCCTGAATACTGGGCTGATTAGAGTGGTTTATTGCACATTATTTCAAAATTATTATAAAGAAAGGGCACCAATATAAAGGGATATAAGCAAGCTTTTCAATGGTGCAACATTAATGTAGGAAAGGTTAATAACAAGAGAGATTTCAACGCTCAAAATGGTATTGCAGAAAATAAGGGCAGCGCACCTGCCACCACCACCGCCAGCAGGTACCCCCGGGGCCGGAGCGGCGGGACTGGTAGCTCGGCTTTGGTGAATGGGCCCGTCGGCTCGCCGCGCCGTTCCGCGTGATACATGAACAGAAACATTCTTTGTAAAAATAGAGTTTATAAATTGAAAATATGGGAACTTACCTTCATCGTGTGCTATTTTTACCGAGTTTCTCTGCAGACGCAGACTAGACGTCATTTGAAGCTGAGGTAACATCCATCTCTCGCGCATCATTACACCGCGACAAATATGGGGCCAGGGCCAGTGCACGCGAGGTGTACGTGTTACGACAGATATCTTTTGACGTGTAGTTTTAGAAGGGACAATAGCCGATATTTCAGGTACCGCGATTGCAATCGACGTTCAAAACCGTTGGTCAACGCCTTTGAGCTGAAGGATTATCAATGATAATTATCTTCATACTAAAGGGACATTTTTAAAAATCTAATCCTATTTAAACAACACGGTAGAAGAGAAACGAGGAAGCTCCAAGTAATTTTCGTGGAGTTAGACACTTTACAGGCCTCACTTTAAATGGTCATGCTTGTTGATAAAATATAGTTTGTCATTACTCCCATTTGACTTTATATCAATATATAAAGTCAAAATCAAAACAAATGTTATGTATCATTCATCGACGTTCACAATATATGTTCTTTATTTCACAAAGACAAAAATACGAAGTGGTGTGAACATTTCAGATGAAGTAAGAATTATATAATTTTCTACATACATGTGACATACATTACACTATGTATATACCAAACGATTTCAGGAGAAAGTCTTACCAAGTCTGGATAAGGTACTGTGATTTAACCCTCAATCAACAACTAGTCTATTCAAATAATAACTGCCAAACAGTTTCCTCACCCTCGATATCGATGACACGGCTCCAGGAATCGAAGGAACCCGAGACTACCGATATACCACAGATCAAGTCTATAGACTGACCTTGTCTAGATGGGATACTCCGATAAACAAGATCTAGTAACATTTCCTAAATCCACAAAATATACTTACTTAGTACATTTTGTGGATTTTGACAAAGCATGGAAAAGGTTTCGGTTTGCTACATTTCTATTTGGTTATAACGTTATGTATGATTAAATTTTGTATTCAGAAATGATCTCTACAGGATACTTTAAACTGTGTACAAAGCCATTGCAATGTCACTTTGCCCTTCGTTAGTTTTTGCACATATCAACAAAGCTACTAGTCGATCCCTTTAACATAATATAGGTTTTCCCGGCAAATCTCATACTTTTCTCACTCAAATTCATTTGACGGGCATTCGAATTCCCGCGTGTCGTGTTTGCAGACGAATTCGGTCATTCAATTTCACAATTGCAACATCCAAATTCATTTATTGGCACCCATTTATGTAATTAGAGCAATAAAAATCATGCAACATGCAACCAATTTCGTTTTGGGGTACGTTTATTCAGTTGAGCTTCTTTTTTGCATTCAATTTCATATATGCAAACAAGTTCACACTTCATGCAACCATTTTCATTATATTTAGCGTTCAACCACACTTACTCACACATACATACATGACAAACAAATACAAACATGCCAACATACGTATGTACAAATATACCATATTTACATGAATGCACACACACATTCATACAAATGAATAAACATCAACTTTAGTCGCATGAATAAAATAAGCTTGCTTCTCAGATATCAGATTATTTATTGCTTTTTATTCTTCTCTTTTACATAATTTCCATATTGATATTTTTAATTTTATAGAACATTTGATCGCATAATAAGACGATGATTATTAAAGGGACTGTCCGCCTTTTACTAATCGAATCCAAATTACATGGCTGTTCGATCTGATTTTGTGTGTGTGTGTTACATTCATCCCCATCCGTCAACTGGAAACTGTTCAGACGTTTTGTTTGCTGTATGCAAACAATGTTTTTTTTCATCAATGATACAACATCTAGCATTAGCTAACGAAACGAATTCATGAACCATGTTATTTCAATTTGAATGAAGTTATTTTAAACTTGTCTGACTATTGGTGAATAGACCACTGCTTTTTCTTATTTATATCAATGATATTGTTCATGCGTCACATATTGTATCTTTAACTCTCTTTGCCGATGATATCACTGTCCAACTCTCTTATTGTAATCGAGATTATCTTATACGTACCCTTAATAGTGAATTACCAACATTATTTAAATGGCTTAATTGTAACAAATTGATACGTAACCCATTAAAATCGAATTATGTCATATTCACAAACCCTAGAGTAACCGCGGATTATCAACAATGTGAATTACTTTTAAATGGCTACTCAATACAAGAAAAGATAACACAATATTTCTAGGTGTCACTTTAGATAATCATTTAAATTGGAATATCCACTTTCAGAACACTGTATCCGTAATTTCAAGACTTGTAGGACTATTACGTAAACTAAAAGAAATATTATCATTATCATCTCTCATTTTATTGTATAATTCTTTGATCCACTCAAGATTGTCATATTGTAATGTAATTTATCTTGGGGTAGAAGTAGTAAAAGGAATATTGATTCCTTGTTAATCTTGCAAAAGAAAGCAATGCGAATATGTACTAATTCGTCGTATTTTGCTCATTCAAATCCATTATTTTATAAGCTTGGTGTTTTGAAATTTGAAGATATTACTTTCGTACAAACTGCAATATTTATGTATAAATTTAACGCATATTTACTTCCTTTATATTTTAAATGTATGTTCTTATGCAATGATCAAGTGCATAAATACAACACTAGAAAGTCAGCGAACTTTCACTTGGTCAATTTTAAATCCCAAATAGCTGAATGATCAATTAGGTATAGTGGCCCAGATATATGGCACTCCATTGATAAATGTATTAGACAGTCAGTTTCATTATCAACCTTTAAAATTAAGTTAAAAATGACATTGTTAACATATTATGCTCCCAAATGAATAGCCACAACAGCCGGTATTGTGTCACTCAATGGTCTTTTATGATGCGCTTTTTAGATTGACATGCTAAAGGGGTAGTTTAGTTTTGGTAGAGAGGGCGCTGCACATCACAATTTTGTTGTGAGGTAATGACAACTGAGTGTCGAATTTGAGAGAACATGCAATTTTAATGGCAGAATAAACTTTATTTGGTCAAAATCTGTCCAGAAACGGCTGAAATATTAATAAATATATATGATCTTATAAATATTTGGGGCCCAAATGATAAGGGAGTTCGTTTCAAATGTGACAATAATTGCACGAAGGTCTATATGACAACGGGCAATATCGATGTTTTTGGTACAGTGAATTTTCGTCTCAGAAATTGGCGCATGCGCAGTTTGTAATTATGAACTCCCTTATTAGATGAATTTTGTTTTAAATCAAAAAAATGCATATATACTTTTTCAAAAATTTTCAAAATCGTTTTTTAAAATAGTTGTTGATGATCTCTCTATTTAATCATGATTTCAATAAAAATCACATGCATAATTTTGTAAGAAAAATGGTTAAAACCAATGCCTCTTGTGTTTTAATGGCTCTTTTTGAATGATAATGGGCTTTTTACTTCGTCGTTTGTAATTTTGTATACCTTTCTAGTATGGTGGAGTTATAACTATTAGTTTATAATGTTACTGTCCAGGTTTGGTTACTAAAGTTCAGCCTTACCAAAACTGTACTAGCCCTTTAAGAGTGTGGGATCGGGGGTGGGGGTGGGGGAGAGGGTGCTCTTTGTAATTGTAAATTCTTTGTATTTAGTGTACGGTAACTGTTTTCATAAACAATTGGAATATTTTTGCGTTTTGTATCATTTAACAGGGTCCTTACTGACAAGCTTATATGCTTTTAAAGGGCCCTATAACCATTATCGACTTGACTTATATCATTTGTAATATCATTGCTGTATATATTTGTGTGTTTTTAATGGTTGAATAAAATCAAATCAAAAAATAAATGGAAGGAGAGGGACCGAAAACAGGTCAAGGTGAAATTGAATGAAGGTTCACGAAAATGAATGCTCTATACAGGGTGGCCCCCAAAAAAAACGGAACGGGGTACTTGCCATAATGATGACTTAGTTCACGGGATAGAGCAACTTTTACAATAAAAATTATGCCAAAGTCAAGGTCGAGAATTTTTTTAATTTTAGGACGTCTTAAGTGAGACCATGTCAGGTTCTCATTTTTGTCAATTTTTACCGAGTTAGTGCCTGATAAATCGCATTTACTGCCCATCATAGCATCGAGTAACGATCAATGCGTGCGCCATTGTAAGTGGTAAGTACCCCATACACAGCTGAATGCGCACTATTAAACAATGGCGCACGCATTGGTCGTTACTCGATGCTATGACGGGAAGTAAGTGCGATTTATCAGGCACTGACTTGATCAAAATTTACCAAAATGGGAACCTGACATGGTCTCACTTAAGACGTCCTAAAACCAAAACTACTCAACCAAAATGACTGTTTTTGGTATCATTTTTCATTGTAAAAGATGCCCTATCCCGTGAACTTAGTCATCATGCTTCTTCATCATGGCAAGTATCCCGTTCCGCTTTTTGGGGCCACCCTGTATAGACGTTTGAATGCGGCAGTTGGAAAATCGCTGGCACGGAAAACGAAAATGAACGACCAAATAAAAACATTTGAATGATGATCATACGACGCAAGCTAGGTTTGGGTGAAATTGAATGATCCGATTATCAATTTGATCGAGAAAAGTATAAAAGTATAAAAATTGGCCGAGAAAACCTATGCCTATAGTAACCGCTCGATCACATTATGCGGAGTTCCCACTGTCGTGCGATCCGTTACGAACGCCACGATTGGCCATTCGTAGCTGATCGTGGAACTTCTCTGAAATTTCAGGTTTGGATACGAGGAGATGCGAGTCGATACGTTCTGGTGAGATTTGGTGCGCTTGGATGCGATATGGTCACGATTGGTCAATTTCAGGTGACACGATCTGTCACGATCTGGTCTCCCATTCAGATACGATCATATACGTTCCGATAGGATTGTCCCGATTGAGTCCACGATTGGGTCTCGATGTGACACGATCATCACGATCGGGGTCCCCGATTTGGGACGATCGGGTACGTGCATATACGTTCGGATACCTTCCGATACGTTCATCACTAACCGATACGCTCTGTTGCGATAGGATACGAGTGTGGTCGCGATGTCTTTCACGATGAAGATCGAGAGTGATCACAATTTGAGCTACGATTAGACCCCGACGGATATATATACAGCCCGACTGACCATGGACTTCATTGATTATTGAACTTCTACAGAGTGAACACTACAGCCCACAACCATTAATGATGGCAGGAGTCAAGGATGATGACAACGTGACATTTGCAGTAGTACTGTATGCTTACATTATCGCAAGAGAGGAAGAAGACGAGCAGCAGCCAGACCAGCCACAACCCCAACCACAAAGGGCCAGGAGAGCTACGACCATGGCTCACAGGGGAGAGGAGGCAACAGCTTGGCCAGTTCTCCAGCCTCCTAGACACCCTGGACTTCCAGGCTGGAAGATCGAGGAAGATCCAAAACTACACAAGGTTACACCAAAGCTCTTCGATGAAGTCTTGCAGAGGGTGGCCCCAGCAATCGAGAGGGAACTTACCAGTTTCAGGCAACCTCTCTCACCTGGACTGAAACTGGCAGTGACACTGAGGCACTGGGTCACTGGATAAAAATATCGGTCCCTTGCGTATCCCTTCAGGTGTGGAGTGTCCAGCATCTCAGAGATGGATCCAGAAGTTTGCCAGGCAAATGTGCAAGCGTACAAAGATGAGGCGTTTATCCTACCTGTGCCCCTGAAGCCTGGACAGCCGTAGCTAACCAGTTTGGTCAGAGATGGACCATCCCCCATGCTATTGTGGCCCTGGATCGCAAACACATTGCTATCAAGAAGCCATCCCACACCGGCAGTCTTTGTAATTGCAAAGGCTTTTTTCTTATACCACTCCTGGCTATGGTGGATGCTTGGTGGAAAATGACACATGTCAGGTGCTCAGATATTTGGCGACTCTGAGCTGTACAACGGCCTGGAAGAGAAAGCCCTATAACTCCCACACCCTGCCCTCCGGCAGCAAGCCCTGATGACCACCAAGACATGTCCTTCTTCATCCTGGGGGATGATGCCTTCGCACTCAGGAACTACCTCATGAAGCCATGCGGCATTTGCTGCTGCTGCAAAAGAGGCCACATTTCGGGCATCCACCGTCTCAATGTGAGGGATAAAAAAAGAAGAGAACTTCTCCCACACCCACTTCTTTGTGCTGTTCATGTCAGTAATGGCATCTCCTCCTGACCCACTCTTCTTGGTGCGTTTCTTCAGCCGGCCCATCATGGTCCTCATGCTTGTGTACCTTAGTTTAATCTTGGCAGCCTGTGCAGCCCAGAGATCCCCCTTCTGTTCTGGGTGACATCTTTGAAACCCGCAAGGCGTTTGCTGTAGAGGACCTAATTTCTCATGTGGAACTTAATGATTTCCTTCTTTTGCTCTTCAGTAAAGGCAGTTACTGTTTTCTTTCTCTTGGCTTTCTGGATGGGTTGGTCTCCTCTGCCTCCTCTGGTGCCGGCTCTGGCTGGACTGGTTCAGGCTCAGGGGGTGGGACAGTCTGGCCCTTTCCATTATTGCGTCTGGCACCCTTGGGTGGCATCTCTCAAAGGCTCCACAAATTACTAGCGAAAGCAAGTTGACAGTAAAGATGTGCTCTCTTCAAGACAGATCGTTGAATGAGGCGCATTCAATCTTGTCCGGTATATATATGTGGGCGCGAAAACTCCGTAACAGATCGTGAACGTCCGTGAAAAAGCATGACATCTCGTATCTACTCGCATTAACTCGTATCTACTCACATTTACTCGCATCTACTCGCATTTACTCGCATCTACTCGTATCAACTCATATCTGCTCGTGAGTTATTCGTGTCAGGTCGTGAGCAATGGTACCCGACAGAGCGTCACAGATCGTGACAGATCGTGGGAGATCGCAGCACATCTCAACAGAGCGTGGTGTTTGTTTTGTCCAAGGTTGATCCCGATCACCACTATTAGATGCGCTTTGTTACGATCTAATACGATCCGATGCGATGATCACGATTGACAATTAATCGTGTTGATCGTAGACATTTTTTGAACCGTTCCAAAAATTTCCTACGATCAACACGACTAACCTTACGATCTGATAATATTTGATACGATCACCACGAGTACTTCACGATCAGCTACGAATGGCCAATCGTGGCGATCGTAACTAATCGCACGACAGTGGGAACGCCGCATTATAGTACACGTCGTTGGCACAAGAAGACTAAACCATGCATGTTAACGCGGCTCTAGGATAAGCTTGAAAGGTAAGGGGATCACTGTCATCCCGTGGATCCAGTCGAGACTGATGGACTCATGGCCGCCGGGTGCGTTGAGGTGGAAGCGGTGGAGGAGCGTGGTGAAGAACATGAATCGCTGCATCTGACCCAGGTCCATCCCAGGACACGATCGCCGACCTACACATCGGGGTAGAAAAACACGTTATCAGATATAGATTGGAGAAGTATAAAACTAAAAGAGTTGCCTGAGCTTTGGGTCAGTACAGAACCCTAACCAGAGGCGGATCGGCAACGATACCAAAACAATGCGAATGTTCACAATTGGTCTAATATATGGTATACATTATGATTATGACATGATTTTGGTATTTAACTGAGCAAAGTAAGCCATTTATTCCTAAACCAAACGTTTCATATTATTCACCAAACGGTAATTTTCTTTTAACATGTTTAAAGTGGATTGCAAGGGTACATCCCGATTAAGAGGGACTAGAAACTTTAAAATAGTATTTATGTTATCCTGTCTTCACTTTTGTTCTTCTCCCTAGGGAATTGAGTTGCAGGTATTTCCCGAGAAGGGGTTACAGTTGCCCCCCCTCCTTCCTAGCGACACCACTGGTTAATCATGTTAAAAGTGTGTTAGTTCGCTTACCTAGACCGAATTGAGCATTCGTCTTGTCAAGAAGGGACAACTTCAGTTTGCCATGATCATCGATGAAGCGCGAGGGATCGAATGCAGTTGGGTTCGGGAACACCTCTGGATCGTGGAGAGCTGAGTAGAGGTTCGGTACAACGACCGTTCCTTTCGGGATATCGTAACCGTTGATCGTTGTGTCTTTCCAAACGCCATGGGGCACTCCTATTCATCATAAAGAACAGAATCAAATATTTGAGACAAATATCTGAAAGCATCACTCCGAAATCAGGTACATGGAGAAGAGAGTATTATCTTGGCCATGGAAACATAATTCACTCCTGGATTGCGGAGATCAGGGTATAGCACGAGGTTTGCCACTTAGACCGTTTTTTATGTATGGTCACAGAGAAATTCACTCGCATGTACCCACGACCATCTTTTCTATGTGGAAATCATATAAAACGGAATATATATATAAAAGAATATAAAACGCAAGCACAAATTATATCAATTGTATTGTCAAAGCACAATTTACTGTTCTCATGGTTATATAATTTAGAAGCAACACACAATCCTCAAGCGAAGTATCTAAAGGTCTGTCATAATGACCGATCACAATATCTTGCAATAACGGTCATGCATTTCATAACTATTTGGTTTATTCATAGAATATTCATAATAATGGCCAGCGAGAAGGTTACAGCCCAGTTGACCGAGGGTTCACCGGGATACTGTGTGCACAATAGACCAGACGTAAATGTTACGACAATTGTCAAACGAAAATCAAACGAAAATCGGAATTTAAAAACAAAGCTAATTTACCCAATGGACCCGCAGCCGTGAACCTCAGCGTCTCGGCGAGGAAGGCCTGAGTGAGCGGCATGTTGGGCTTGTCTTTCAGATCTGGCAGACGATCGCGTCCAACCACCCGGTCGATCTCCTCTTGTAACCTTCTCTGCTCCTTGTCGTACCTTACTGCGAAGACTATGCTCCAAAGCATCGCGGTACCTGAATTAGCAAGAAATCACACCATAAGTGCTTTACATTTGAAGAACTCGTTTCCAAAAAAAATGTTAGGTCCATTTTCCATCAAAATTCATTTTTTAAGCTTAATTTATAGATTTTGAGCAGCTCTATTCGGTAAAGCTTACAGAAAACTGAAATTCATGCTGGAAAGTTGTTAAAATTTACAAAGAAAATTCTTTCTTTTTTCAAAAGAGGTTAGGTCCAATCCAACACAGTTTGTTTCCAAAAAAAGGTTAGGTCCAAACAAAAATGAAAACAAAAATTAATGAAAAAAAAACAGAAAGTGCTGGGATTTGTTTAAAGAGTTATTTTACAATCCTATTATGATGCTCTTTCATGTAATAGTATTGTATATCCTCTCAACATTGGTAACTATGAGAAATAAAACAAAAACTCCTTTTCTCAGTACAAAAGTGGACCTAACCTTTTTTGGAAACGAACTCTTCATTCTGAAGAGCTCGTTTCCAAAAGAGGTTAGGTCCATTTTCCATCAAAATTCATTTTTCTTTTTAGCTTAATCTATAGATTTTGAGCAGTTCTATCCGGTAAAGCTAACAGAAAACGCAAATTCATACTGGAAAGTTGTTAAAATTTACAAAGAAAATTCATTTTTTTTTTAAAGAAGTTAGGTCCAAAACAGTGTTGCTTCCAAAAAAGGTTAGGTCCCCCCCCCAAAAAAAAAAAATATTAATACAAAAAAACAGAAGATGCTGGGATTTGTTTCAAGAGTTATTTGACAGTCATATTATGATGCTCTTTCATGTAATATAATTGTATATCCTCTCAACATTGCTAACTATGAGAAATTTAAAAAAAAATCTTTTTCTCAAAACTTACAAAAGTGGACCTAACCTTTTTTTGAAACGAACTCTTCATTTGTACATGTGTATAATACGGCAACATGTCCTCACAATATTTCAATCACTTGTTTATCACGTAGAGCCATATGACTCCTGGGCCCCGTTGCAGAAAGAGATGCAATCGATTGTAAAGTTGCAATTAATTGTAAGTCCGATCATGTGACCAAATGCGCACATCTGATTGGTTCAAATGCGCAAATTATCTGACTTGCATTTAATTTCAACTTTGCAATCGATTGCATCTTTTTCTGCAACGGGACCCTGGGAATAAAGACGTTTAGTTCAAAACCCTAGACTTCTAGTACATCTGTATATAGGGGCTTTCATCACTGAGTAGCAGTGAACGCCCGCCCGCTCGATATATGTACACTATGCAGACACGTTATATCTAAGTGCGCCTTTGCTATACCGTAACTATCTAATATTGTTCTGTAAGGACAAACATGTGCAGCAAGACATTCACCCATAATATATGAAAAAACAGATTTAGACCATCTGAATATCTTACTCGTTGTGTCAGTGCCACCAGCGAACGTGTCGCCAACCATATGTATCAAGTTCGCGTAGGTAAACCCAGTCTCCTTCTCGTCAGGGATCCCGCTTGGCGACTCTTGCTTCTTTCTCTCCATCTCCTTTAGGAAGCAGTCGATCATGTCGGCCGGTTCGCGGTCCTGGTCGAAGTTCCGGATGTGGTCGTCGACCTCTTTTTTGAAGAGTCCCGCCTCGAGGCGCCGAGCGCATGTTCCGAGATCGTTGTACCCGCTGAATGGGACGTATCGCATGAAGGGGAGGTAACTTGTGAGACCTGGATGGATTGTTCGGACGCAGGAAAAGGCAAATTTGTTTAGTTATCATACTCATGGGGGTTTCCAGGTGGCGCATGGAGTGGATGTAACTCGCGAGAACTGTAATAGTTTGCAAGACAAATACAAAATGAAAATGTGTTGCTTAAAGGGACTTATTAACATTGTCCAAATCCTCAAAATAAAATTTTAATTCTAGCGGTTCCCTTATACCTTGTTGTATTCGTATTAAAATAAAATCACGGGACAGGTTTCGGTTTTCCAAATTTCCCTTTCATTACAAAGATATGTATGATTGAATTATTCAGATAAAAAAAACTCCGGGCGAATTTTTCTTCCGTGTACAAAGTGAGTGCAATGAGTTTGTGAACATCACTTTGCATTTTTGCTCATTACTCGGCCATATAACGTCCATTTGACTTGAAATTTTCACACAATACCCTGTGGACATATGAGATAACAACAATATACATTGCATCAACCATTCATCACTTTTTGCACATGTCAACAAAGTTACTAGATCCCTTTAAGTTTTGATTTGTGGGGTCGTTGATCCCCATATTCCTTTTTAAAAGACCAACCTAATCATTCGACTATAAAAGATGAGCTCATGTCACTGGACAATGGCATGAACACAGGAACTGTTTTTATTGATCTTCAAACGGCTTTCGACTTAGTGGACCACGGAATTCTTCTGGAAAAATTAACCAGGCTCGTGCGTTGGTTTACAGGGTACATCTATGCATTGGTTTAATAGGTAGGCGCATAGTAACTTCGATTGATAATACGCTTCGTTAGATCTACCCCTTACACATAGACCGGCAGGGCCAGGTGCATCGAAATTGGTACCAGTAACTAAACACATGGATAGATAGAGAATGATCTATCATTTATATTTTGATAATAGTGATGTTTTATGGCAGATCGGGCACTAAAGACTCATGTAGAGATGTTACTAAAACATTACAGAAAAGGGCTGGTAAAATTATTCTTATATTTAATTTATGTGAACATAACCAAGTTAGGAACATATGCAAATTAGGCACAGTTATTTCTTGATGTATGAAATATTTCATGATTTGGCACCTGTTTATTCGAAAGAGAAGTTTATTTTCAAGACTACAAACTATACACTTACAAGTATTAATTTTGTACTAGTTTTGCCAAAACCTAACACACACAATTGTAAGCGTACATTTTTGTACTGCGGAAATAAAATGTATAATGGATTATCTATGCATACTCGACAATCAACAAGTTTGACTACTAAATAAAGTAATACAAAGTTTAATTTGAAATGTGATGAGGGTGAAATATTTTTAGATAGTATTTATACCCATGTATGATTATAAATAAACTTATTGTTCTTTGGCATGTTGGGGGTGGCTGAATGGGTGGTGAGGTGAGGGGGATTGATAAGGGGGATAGTGCATTGGTAAGTTACTATGATTGAATATTGATATTGTATGCAAATTACCATGATTGTTTGCTTTTGGACCCCATGCCTATTCTTTAAAAGATTACTTATTTTCTTTACATCCGAAATGTACTATGTATGTTATTTAAATTGGTATGTATATTTGTGGATTTCGGAAATGAATACAAACATACAAACAAACAAACAAACAAACCTCACGCCGAGATCGGTTTATTACCCGCTCAGTCGGACGTGGCGAGATATTGGGGAAATTAAACCAATGCCTCATTTTGCATGATTTTAGCTCCAACATCATAAAAACGGAGAATCTATCTTTATTTTTTTTACAAGCATGTTGTCTTCTTGGAGTCGCGTGCCAACTAGACACATTGACTTCTTCATTCATGCATTCATTAATACAGTCAAATCCCACAACGCCATTTTGAAAATTGTGTTCATAGGCTATTTATTGATATGTTTGTATCCTGTATCATTTTCAAGTTTTAGTTTTACACTCACCACTCGGATCGGACAGATGGAAGATCCTCTTGAGGTCAGCGATGAACTGAGCAAACTTTTCGTTCTTGTACTCGAACCGCTTCCCGAAGATGAACTGGCAGATGATGTTGCAGACGGCCTTCGACAGGATTTCGTCCGGATTCACCGGTCCCTTGACCTGGGCGAGGCCCTCCACGAAGCACTTGGCTTCACTGGTGATTTTTGTCCCTCAGTAGTCCCTGGCATTTGCCCATGCCGAAGGTCCTGAGCGACCGGAGGAGGAACCGACGCTGCTCCTTCCAGTGGTTGTCCACATAGCAACATGCGATTCCTGTGAATGAAATTTACATAATCGCGAGATGTAATCAAGATGATGATGAGCTGATAAAAACGTTCGACTTTGCAACTAACTAACTAGGGCATGAGTAGCTTGACATATAATATACATACTCATATACCTTTCAGTTGCAAAATCTCCAAAATAGAGCTGGTAGTATAATTTGGAAAATTAACCCCAAATCATTCTGTTCAACAATATATGTTCATTAGATGTTTCAATTTATTAAATTCTCGTAAAATGTATTACATGTGAGTTATGCTTTGTGAAATTTTTACATAACTTGTCACCCATTAATTTACAGGAAAAGTTTAAATTTTCTTCTTACCACTATTATGTTTAGGCACAATCATCTTGTCCTATATATCCAAGCCCCGTATTAATGTTGTAAACGTTAATTCTTGGATTAAGGTGCCAATATCTACAATAGTCTTCCATTTATTTACGCAATATCACATCACTGTTTACATTCAAACGGGCTCTGTAATGTTATACTGTACATTATTGACTGCTTTGAGGGGCATATTGAAAATTATAGGCCCAAGGTGATCTCAAACCATGATATGACCCGAGGCATTTGTGTATACATTATAGGAACTATACGGTTGGTTTTGAAAAATATTTAGTACAATAATATTGGATGTCAAGGATAGGATATCTTTGTCTAGATTTCGGAGACACACATACACTCTCCAACACAAACATACACACATACACACATGCATACGGACATCAAACGAACAGTAATTTACTCAATATGTACACTTAACTCATTCATGACGTCACATCGACGCGTTTTACGTCACTCATCCATCATAACCGTTTTTGTGTGTTTATTCAATAAAATGAACTTGAATAAATCTAAATTGAAATGATATGCCACACAACATTGCTTTTACACGTGACACACACACAAAACACACATTGACGGAGTGATTTTGACAGATATCCCTTGTTTTAATTTGCCCTGGACACCTGGACAATTATCCCTGCCACACCGGCGTGGGGGATGCCGTCATGCGCATATCGTTTGCGTGCATTACCGAATCGGTCTATTGAAAGACGTGTGTAAGCCTATCGCATGTACTCCGGTTGGGATGCCATTGTTATTATGACTTTCAATAACTGTGTAACTCGCTTATAAATGCGACTGTAAAAAAACAAGGAAATGAAAGTGCTGACTGTTTAGCCAAGCAAGCAACTCAAAAAGAATATATAGATGTATGTATTCGACGGAATAGATATGATTTTATTAATTATATGAACTTTTTTTATAAACAATTATGGCAAAATCAGTGGGAAACAATAGAAAAGGGAAGTTTTTTGTTTGGAATTCAACCATTTGTATTACAGTGTATTAACTTTTTGGGTTGTGTAGAAAAGATGATCGGTTATTACATCAAATGAGTTTGGGTAAATGTAAGCTAAATTTTTATAAATTTAGTATGAATAAGCATGAAACTGGTCTTTGTGATTTTTGTATTAAATTTGAAACAATTGAACATTATTTAATTGATTGTAAAAAGTATATACAAGAGAGAAAAAAGATTGTTTTTACGATTGAAAGTAAAAACAAATGAGTTTACAGAATGTATTGGGGAAAGAAGATCATTTGCAGCCTGTGATGGCTTTTATACAAGCCACTGATAAATATTATTTATTATAAGTAGGTGATTTAAATTTGTGAAAGAATTAATATGTTTGTTACTCTCCGTCCTCAGGAGGGAGGAGGGTAAAAAGTAAGAATATAATATGCACTGCACAACTAATGTATAATTAATATTCGCACCCCGTTCATGGTCTTTACTTAAGTTATTTTGCCTGCACCTTTGATTTTGATACGGACTTGAGGACTTGAGGAGCAAGAAGAGGACAAAAAATATAGCGCCATATTTGATCACCGAAAAACAATTTTATAAAGCCAGGCGGAAATAATCTGTTTAGATTGGACGCCTAAAAACAACAACAACAACAACAACAACTATTCTGACACTCTTTTATGATCTCTTTAATGCGAATTTGGAAAGAAAAAAAGGATTGGGGGAAGAAGTTTATTGAGATTTTTTGGCAGTGGAAAATTGCGAGATTATTGTAATTATGCTGGGGCACTTGTAATTCTTGTAAAATGTTGATAGTGTATAGTGTATATATATACAGTATATACATACTTTTGTTTTCATTTTCAAAAATAAATAGCTTATTTGGGAGATTTGGGGGTAAGCTTAGACATGTTAGAGAAGGGTATACATATTTTGATATTCCTGCTTATTGCTAGTCCTTGCTTCCTTCTTTTCTTCTTCGATACTTACTTTTCCTTTTTCTTTATTTCTTTATTTTTTCAATGTTCATTTATTCATCAACCTTTGTTTTATTACACTGATTGTATTACACAAATGATTTTATAAAGCCTTTATTTTAAATTCCATGGTCAATTTCCGGAGCATTTTAAGTTCCTTGAGTTTGCGTATGAGTAGTGATGTGTGTAAATGTGTTTTGTGTATGTTCAATGTTGTATGTGCCAATTGTAAAAATCTCCACAGGGCGTATTGGATTTATATTCCTCATGATGTCAGTTATATATGTCTAAGATAGATATTGTTTCTATGAACTGTCGTGGTCTAGCAAACAAGGACAAAAGACATGAATTGTTTAAATTTTCAATATTAAATAAATATCATATATGTTGCTTACAAGATACGCATTTTATTGATTTAGATCGAGAAACCCCTTAGAAAAAAATGGGTGGTCAATGTGTTTTTTTAGTTGTAAAGCATCAAACTCAAGAGGAGTGGCAATTTTGTTTAGTGGAGGCATAACAGTCGATATTTTAGATAGTAAAGAAGATGATAATGGAAATTTTGTTGTACTCCATATTAGGATATTTGATTATGATATTACGTTAGTATCTTTGTATAGTCTCAACACTGACTGTCCCCTTTTTTATGATCAGTTAGAAAAATATATATTGGAATTTGAAAACCCATTTACTATTATGTGTGGGGATTGGAATCTGGTACAGGATTTTGATTTAGACACTTACAATTATATTCGTATTAATAACCCATTGGCCAAAAAATAGAGTTAGTCATTTAAAACAGAATTTTAATTTGATTGATCCTTGGAGAGAATTGTATCCTTTAAGAAAAACTAATTCTTGGCGACAGCCAAATCCGGTAAAAATGGCATGATTAGATTTTTTCTTGATACAAAAGAATTAATGTCAGTTATAGGATAAATTGAAAATATCACCAGGATATAGGACAGACCATTCATTAGTATGCTTGTCTTTGAATTTATATAAGATACATACAGGTAAAGGTTATTGGAAATGTAATAACTCGTTGTTGAAAGATGAAGAATATGTACAGAAAATTAAACATGTAATTAAAGAAAATATTGTAATGTATTCGGTGGATGAAGTGTCTTATGATGAATTAGACTTAGATAAATGTAACTTTGAAAATTATAGATTTTATTTAGATGATCCGTTATTTTGTAATACATTATTAATGATGATAATAGGTGAGACAATATCATATTCAATTATGAAAAGAAAACGGTGTATGCAAAATGAAACTAAATTAGACAAGGAAATTAGTGATTTAGAAAATACGATTTTTCATGTTCTAGATAATAAAGATATTATTGAAGAATTGGAAGATAACAAAAAAATAGCTTGGAAGATTTAAGAAAACAAAAAGTCGATGACGCAATTCTTCGTTCAAAGTTAGAATGAATGGAGTTTGGTGAAAAACCTGAAAGTTCTTTCTGAATTTAGAAAAACAAAATCGTATTAACAGACAAATTAAAACACTGATTGGTGATCAAGGTAATACAATTCCAAATCCAAATATTTCGTTTGATTTAAGAAGTACATAGTTTTTACTCTAAATTATATAAGCATAAACCTGTATCCGACTTTGATTGGGATCTTTTTCAATCAAGAAACATCCCTAAATTTAATGTGCAGATGAAAGATTCTTTAGAAGGTCCTTTATCAATTGACGAGATTTTCCAAGTTATTAAGAATATGAAAAATAATAAATCCCGAGGAATGGATGGTTTTACAGTTGAATTTTTAAAGTTTTTTTGGGGCAGTATAGAGTATTTTTTTTTTACTTCGATCATTGAATTATGCATATTTTAATGGTCATATGACTGAAGCGCATAAAATGGGAGTGATTACATTAATACCAAAAGGAAATAAAGATAGAAAATTGTTATCAAACTGGAGACCTATTTCTTTATTAAATTTTATATATAAAATCTTGTATTGCAAACCGGATTAAACAAATATTACCTTTTGTGATGAATGAAAGTCAAAAGGGTTTCATGTCTGCACGATTTATTGGGGAAAATATACTTCTTTTGTATGATTTGATGTTATACACGGATTTGAATGATATTCCTGGACTTTTGTTGATAATAGATTTTGAAAAAGCTTTCGACTTAATATCGCACGACTTTATATTTCAGGCCCTGGACTTTTAAAATTTTGGTGATTTGATAAAATCATGATGATACTCTAATTACTTTAGATGGTACAGAAGAAAACGGTAGAAATTTTAAATACTTTTGAAGCTGTTTGTTTGTTTGTTTGTTTTTTATTTCCGAAATCACAACAATAAATACAGCAATGAAGTGTAACGGGGGATTGATCCAATTCAGCTGAATTAAAAAAAAAAACGCTGTTCTTCCTTGGGGTCCCACAATTAGATACAGTACTACAATTAAACGTCTATATACAATGATTGCAAAATAGAGAAAGTATAATTTCATAAATTATTCCATATTATGTACACTAAATTAAAATTGGTGAAAAATATTATATAAACACTTCCAATTAAGAACAAATAATTCCAACGTCATTTGAACAATTCAATGAGAGTTAAGGAAAGAGAGAGAAAAGGAGTAAAAAAGGGAACTGCAAATATTTACAATTGTATGGAATATATTCATCTAAAAATGTTTGAAATGATCTCAAGCTCGTACCATTACGAATTGCAATTGGTAATTGGTTATACACTGAAATTCCTCTGTTGAAGAACGTTCTTTCACAACAGTTTGACCTAGGTTTAGGCAAATTCATAACTTGACTCGAACGTAATTCATAATTGGTACTTCTCAATGAAATATTATCGAGCATATAATCAGGAGTTAAATTTTGTAACACTTTATACATCATTATGTACAAGTGTTTCTTATAATGTTTGTCTAGAAAATCCCGTACCAGAGTATCATGAACATGTTGTGTAGATATATGAGAATACGGATTAATTCTCATTATGATTCGACCCGCTCTATTTTGCAATTTTTGCAATAACAAAAGAGAAGATTTTGAAGCACATTGCCAAACCAAGTCTCCATAATCAAAATGAGGAAGTATAACAGATTTATAAATGACATTCAGGTTAGATTCATTTATAGTATAATGTAATCTACCGTCAAGAAAGCTTACAAGTCTACCAATTTTCTGACACATATTTTCAATATGTATATCCCACTTCAACTCTCTATCGATGTGAATTCCAAGATATTTTGTGCTTTTAACTTGTTCAATGCATGTATCTCTGATTTTTATATCAATTTCATTACACTTTGATAACATATACCTTGTTTCAAAAAGCATAGAAATAGTTTTGGTGTAATTTATAAACAAATTATTTGTACGCATCCAATCATCTAACTTTATCATTTCACTATTAAGAACAGACTGAACCTCTTTAGCATCTCCATGGGAAATATATAACAGTATCGTCAGCATAGATGTGAACTGAAGATCGCTTGAATATATCACGTAGATCATTAATGAATATGGTAAACAATAAAGGACCTAAAATTGAGCCCTGTGGCACACCATGAAGTCCATGAGATAGACTTCTTTCATTAGAGGTAGCATCATTTACTACAGTTACTATTCTTCTCTCTGACAAGTAACTCTCGAACCAATTTAAGGCTGTGCCTGTTACACCAATACTCGATCATTTCTTATGGAGCAATGCATGATAAACCATATAAAAAGCGTTACGCAAACTACAAAAATTGTTCCTGTATACACACCTTTGTCCATTGCCATTAACCATTCATCGGTTACTTTAACCAAAGCAGTTACAGTAGAATGCTTTGCTCGAAATCCAGACTGCACAGGTACAAGAATATTATATGTCTGAAGGTGATTTAACAATTGTAATTGTATAACCCGTTCGAGAACTTTAGTAATGCATGGCAATAACGAAATTGGTCACAGTAGTTATCCGGATTCGATTTGTCACCCTTTTTATGAATTGGTATCACGGTCCCTTTGCGATTTTCCATGCTCTAGGTACTCTGCCATGCACGATTGATTTATTTATCAAATGCGTTATAGATTTAAGCAAAATATCAGCACAAGTTTTGAGAATGTGTATACATATCCCATCGATTCCAACTGACTTTTTATTCTTTAATATTCGTATTTCAATCATTACATCAGCCTCAGATACAATAAAATGTAATATATCATTCCATGGTACTGACCTACACACATAGGAAGGTCTATTTGAACAATTTTGTATCATTCTGATTATTCAGTAATTTACTTGCAACACTTGCAAAATGATCATTGAATCTACATGCTTGAATGTAAGAATCATCAGTGCTTGGAGTATTCAACCTTACGTTATTACTATTTGGAAAAAATGATTTAAGAACTTTCCATGTCTGATTTTTATTTGAACATTCACACATTTTTTGTCTTATAATAATTCTGCTTTTCTTTTCTAATGATGGATGTAACACTATTTCTCATGTTTGTATATTTTTTCCATAACTGATCATTATTCTTATCAATGCTTTCTTCTTCATTGCATCCCGTTTCTTAATCAAATTAAATATTATCGGAAATAATATCGCTAGTGATATTCGTTTGTCTCGCAATGTATGGTCAACATTGAATCTGAAAGATCGCGACGTTTCGTATGCTATTAAATATTGTTTCATTCATCCATGGATAAATTTTCTTTCGCATGCGTTTGGTTTTGATAGGCATATGTCTATTAATAACCGATATGATCGATACTTCCCATTTCCTAACCGCATCGTTTAATTCATCAATTATCTCAATTTCACTCCAGTTAAACCTTCTAAAATTATTACGTAATGCATTCCAGTCAATACCACAAGACTTTCTGAATGTTATGTAATTATGGTTATGAGTAGTTAACTTGGGTGATTTCCATATAAGGTAACTAATATAATGATCACCCAAGTATACTTCAAGAACACCAGATGACTTAACTATATCTACATCGTTTGTTAATATATGATCAATGAGGGTAGCAGTCTCCTTAGTTACTCTGGTATAGTGAGTAGTATTTACATAAGATAGACTATATATCTTATTAAATTGATCATATTTCTTAGTTTGTAATTCAAAGGGTGATTTTAAAATATCAAGGTTAATGTCCCCCATTATGATTGAATGACAATTTAAGCTACTCATAAATGTCAATACATTTTCATACGAGTTCAAGACATCGATTCTTGAACTTGGTGGTCTGTTACCAACTCAGGAATATGACTGGCTGGGCTTTTAACCCTAATAAGGCCGGGCTATTTGAGGTCTTCAGCAGGCCGGGGGGGGGGCATTATGGCCCCCCTAAGATCTCGGCCGCGGAGCGGCCGATCGCCTTGAAAATTTGCACGCATGATGAGTGAAGTGTATAGAATACAATGGTAATTTTAATTGTTTGAAAAATTCATTGATTTGCATATTTATGGTAATTTATGCAAATAAGGTCATAAAATTCATATTTTTACCCATAAATCATATATTCTTCATAATTAAACATTGGTTTTCACTACATATATTCTTTAGAGCATTTAGAATAATAATACGACAAAAAATTTTGGAAGAGCCAGGTTCTTCCTTATGTTTTCTATTGTTTTTATAATTTCTTATGTATTTCTTTGTTTTTTAACTTATGTATTGTATTGTTTTTGTTGTTTATTTTATTTCTAACTATAATTCAACTATTTTGAAACCCAAAACAAACATATGAAATGTAAACAAGACCAAATAACCAATGATATAGGCCTACCTCTTTTTACGAAAACTGATATTTCCATATGTTTTGTACACAAATCACGAAATTGAGCGATTTTCGGGCTGACATGCATAGACAAAAGGTCACGTGACTTCGTAACGGTAGATCCGATTTTCAAAATTTTTGTTTTAAAATATGCGCAAGACCCAAAAGAAAAAAGTCACCAAGCAGCGGCGCGTCATTTTACCGCGTTTTTGAGCAATAAAAAAAATCGCGGAGAGGGGGGGGGGGGGCCATTATGGCCCCCCGGCCTTATTAGGGGTAAGTGTTTCAGTCTCTCTTCATAACTCAGTTGTCTCAATGAGTGCACTAGTCGAGTTGCCCGCCGCTGAACCTTTTCAACTTTTGTAATGTTTTTCTTAAAGTATGGGTGCCATACTGTGGAACAATATTCAAGGGCTGATCTTACAATTGATTTGTACAGGTGTAATAAAGCCTTTCTCGTCCATTGTGGAAAAGGTTCGTTTGATTACTCCGAGTTTGCGGTTTGCCGAAGCACTAATAATGTCTACATGATGGGAAAATGACATCTTTTGGTCGAATGTAACTCCATGATCCTTTTCAAGCTGTACTGCAGGGATGGAATCGCCCTCTGCGTTCATAACGTGTGTGTATTGTAAAGGTCTTGGTATGAAAAGGGTATAATATGTATTAATGATTTGTTAAGCCCGGCGCAGACAGAGCCGACTCGACCCAATCCGACCCGACCCGACGATCGGGCCCCAATCGGGTCGGGTCGAGTCGGGTCGAGTCGGAAGAGAGGGTCAGCGCACACAGACCCGACTGGTGCCCGATCAATGCACGACGGATCGGGAACCACACTGAAGCAGTGGATAATATAATGTTGAGAAGAGAGCCCATATTGATGTCTTTATTTTATCATAAACATAGATAATACAGTATCAGATATTGGCATCATTCCCTATTCATCATGTAAATTATCATATTATGCACCGGAACATTTACTATAAAAGCTATTGTCTGTCATGATGGGATTGATATCTATTTCTGTGATATTCTCCATCAGGAATTATTCTGAAGGGGGTGAAGGGGGGAGGGTGTGGCAAGTGATCGACATTTTCCCAAAGAGGGGAGATGGTCAATTGGGCGTTGCCCTTTCATGCTGTCCCTCTCCATTAATCATCGCCAGTGGCGTAGTTTGGTCGGTCTGATTGGGGGAGGGAGGCACGCAAAATTAGTGTGGGGGGGGTGGGGGGAGGGGGGGCACACCTTATGTTTTGCTTGATTATTCCCCCCAAAATGTCCCCTAATGTTTCCTTATATTTGTTCTCAAATTAGTAGGGCATGCCCCCCCCCCCCCCCCCCCCCCCACCCGTCGCTACGCCACTGATCATCGCAATGATGTTAAACAAATGTCATACCTTACAGTTCTTTTAAACTATGTTCATTGACTTTGAAAATAATCGTGCCTCCGGCATGTGTTTATTAATATTTTCCCCATTCAAGCCGTAAGACAACATAAAGCAAATTCCACTAGGCAATTAAAGGTTTAGTATTGTTTCATTTGTATCATAAGCAATAGTGGATGTGAATAATTATTTGTTATCTTTTCCTCAATTTGAGAGAGCTAGTGAAAAATATATCATATTAATGATGATTTACACTAAGGTGAAGTAAAGCCTGACAATAATATTCTTCCCCGCCTCCACTCCCCTATCACTATCATTTCACCCAGACCGATTCGTTTTTCATGAGTGTGGGGTTACCCCCCCCCCCCCCCCCCCTCCCCACCCCCAATGCATGGATGTACGTGGAGGGAGGCACACCACATTTATATGTCTTTATTTGGACACAACATTTTTCCTTCTGTTTTTAAGTTAGGCAAATTATTGCTAATTATTGCCCCCCCCCCGTCTTTGCCCCCTCCATCTAGAAATACAATTAACACTAATTGGTTCCTACCCCTTGATGGATCGAAACTGGCTACGCCAGTGATGAAATTTATGGAGAGAGAGATTTCCATCTAATATCAAAATCTCGAAATCCACACACATCCCCAGACAACGTTAACGTATTCTTAGACGGACCCCCCCCCCCCCCCGGCCTGCTCCATGGTCACCCCCCCCCCCCCCCCCCCCCCATTCTCCTTATTTGCATGTGGGTAGAATCTCGGAGAAAGATAGATGAATTAATGGGTGTGAGGATGTGGAAGGGGATACTTTTCAAGGACTTGATATTCTCATTGGTTAGCCATGGTAATCCATAATACTTTATCCCTATTCAAAGACAAAATTAAGCAGATCATTCTTGTACTTAGTATTGGCATAGACAGTTGACAAAAATAATTTACAGATTAACCAAAAGAGCTAGTTACGTTTAGCTTGTTTTAATACAAGCTAAACTTTATAGAGCAACGATGACCCAAATTAGATTATTATCATATGGCAGAAATCATTTAAAATCTGACGTACATTTATGATCTAAAATCGTTCTAAAAAGTGTAAATTCAACAATTCAAACACTGCTCAAATTGGACGTAAGTTATATAAGTAATTGTAGGGATAATGAATAAACAAGAGTCAATGTATTATCACTGAATCTTTATCTCACCTTGGATATAACTTGGAAAAATAAAATTAAACAAACTTTCAAAGCCTAGCTAGGTCCATTGGAAATACGGCATATATTAATATAAACTACATATAGCCTTACAGGTCCAGGTTCAAGGCCTAACATACAAGACGTAATATAACTCCATATTTCAAGTTCAGATTTGTAAATGTAAGTAAACTTGTAATAGTGCTATGCCTATGGGTGGAGTATCACTTGCCAGACTCTTGAAAACACAAGTCATAACGTTGCGTTTTGACATCAGCTACATACGCTAGACTAAATCAATTCTTTGAATTCCACTATAGTTATGAAAATTGTATACAACACATCTATGCCATTACTAATGAAGGATATCTACTTACAATTGACCTTTCTTCCCAAATTGCCTCTTCTCACAGCAGCAAATGCACAACCGATAACGTAATAAACAGACGAAACGTGTACTTGCTATGCTTACAATACACGTTCGCGATGAAAATAATTACACGTAAAGTCAACGCATTCCTGAGGGAAAATGTTGTCGCATTTCACCAGAACATCCATAGCAAAAATATTACGTCATTTTCTAGCGTTGTGATTGGTTGAGGCTCTCCAGGGGCTCTCCAGTCGGGCCCGACTCCCATTCTCGATTCAACATGTCAAATCGGGCCCGATTGGCCCCGATTGGATACCGACTGGTAAAATCGGAGTCGTGAGGCATCGCACAAAGAGCCGATCCGACTGAAAACCAGTCGGGTCGGGTCGAGTCGGCTCTGTCTGTGGCGGGCTTTAGATGATGATGGTACTTTTTTGTCACTCAATGAATTTAAATTGAAATACCAAATTACAGTAAATTGTTTGCAATGCTTTGGCCTATGTGAAGCTATTAAATATGGTTTTAATAACCGTTGTGGTATTTTGTGATAATGGAACAGCCTTTAAGATTAGATTTAATTTCCCTTATCTGTCAATTTCGAAAAGGCTGCTCGCATATTTATGCTTCATTATTACAACAAAAAGGGAAGAGTGTAAAAGCATTATAAAATAGAAAAGGTTTTTTAACATGATGAGTCCATATGGCAGAAATATTGTTCTCTTGTTATTTAATTGTACTCTGGATGTTAATTTACGTTGGTTTCAATTTACACGATTACCAGATTACATAGAATTTTGACCAAATAAAGTTTATTCTGCCATTAAAATTGCATGTTCTCTCAAATTCGACACTCAGTTTGTCATTACCTCACAAAAATGTTGTGATGTGCAGCGCCCTCTCTACCAAAACTAAACTACCCCTTTAATTAGTTAAATTTATACAAAGCTATTGTACGACGGTTCATTTATGGTTCATTTATTGTTATTGTTGTTTTGTTATTATGATATGCTTGTAAATGTCATGCTTTGTTTAATTTTGTTTTGTTTATACCAATAAATACCCTGTGGAGGGGGGAAAAAAAGGAAGAGAAAAAATTAAAAACACTTTTCCAGGGGCGGCTCTCAACATCAAACAATTTGTTTAACCAAGAAAGTCTTAACGATTTAATTTTTGATGATAGGTCTACCATATTTAGCCTTTTAAATCGTTATAAATTACACTTCTCTTTACTTTTCTTTTTTAGAGTTCCAAAGAAAATTAAATGATATTTTATTCATATCTATAACAAATCTATTCGGATCTAACAGGATATGCCGTTGCAACATATACTATTTGTGAAATCAATAACGATTTAATTATACATATTTCCCCATAATAAGTAAGGTTTCTCATCTTCCACATATTAACAATTTTCTTAATTTTTTCAATTTTTCTAAACCAATTCAATTGTTCAAATTGTTCATTATTAACACTTATATATACACTCCAAGATATTTTACTGGTTCTTCTGACCACTCTAAATTATCAACACATTCTTGAAAATCTCCATTTACTAATATAACTTGAGTTTTATTATAATTTAATTTTGGACCTGCGTATTTACCAAACACCGATACTTCCTTCATGGCTTCATTTCCAGATTCAATCGAATCAACAAAAATAGTTGTATCATCTGCTAATTGTGATATTTTTTATTTCTACTTCATTTAAGTTTGCTTCATTACAAAAAGGTATGGCAATGCCTTTTATTCTAATATTACTTTTTATTTTCTTTGCCAAAACCTCAACAACTAAAATAAACAAAAGTGCTGATAGAGGGCAGCCTTGGCGTACACCCTTTTCAATGGTTTTGTTAACCAACCATTATTCAATACTTGACCATTTGCACCATTATATATCTTTTTTTATCCAATAATAAAAGATTCACCAAAATTATAACGTTTTAATACTAGAAATGAAAATTGGTGATAAACATTATCGAAAGCCTTTTTTCAAATCAAGGAACATAAAAATACTCTGAATTTTAAAGAAGGAGCAAAAATCAAATAAATCTTGAACTAATCGTATATTTTCCGCTTATATTTTCGCTATAGGCTAATTAACTCCTGACCATGGTACCCATTTATACACCTGTGTAGAGAGCAGCAATTGTGGATTAATTGTCTTGATGAATGACAAAACGCAGCGGGCCTACACAGGGTTCGCAGGGGCGTCGATCCGTTTTTGATATTGGGGGGGCGAAATTTGAAAAAAATTCCAGAGTGACCACTGAGAGAGCTAAAAGCCCCACATTGGCATGCCCGGAAATTTTATTATGCGCTCATTGAAAGTGTCTTGATGGCTCGAAGACCTGGTTTTGGGGGGCACCCACATTATGTTGGGGACAGTAATGGGGTCCAGGGGGCGGAGCCCCCGGAAGTTTTAGATTTCAGACATTTGCAACTCCTATCATGGGTGTTAAAATTGTATAAAATAGTGAACCTATAATGGTAACGTATTTTTAAAGGGCATCACGAGGGAAAGATTAAGCCTCTTGTCTTGTCTTGTTAATACTGCACAAATCGCCTCCAGATGGTGGCTATAAACGTGCAGGCCTAAATGCAATCAAGGCTATGCACTAGATTTCTGCCTTTTCAAGCAGATCCTTAAATGTAGAAGCATCCGCCGTTTTAATGTTTGATGGCAGTGAATTCCAGAGTGGAATGGTCCGGGGGTACAAAGAAAAACGGTAGCAGTTCTTGCTACTTAAGATAGTATCGTAGTTTAAAATGTGGTGTTGGCGGGTGCGAGGCCTCCTTTCTCGATTTGGGTTGTTGAGCGATAGGTGACGAATGTTTGCTGGTATTAGTGAGTGTGCTTCTTTGTACAGCATGGCGAGTCTGGCTATCGTACGGCGCTTCTGGAGCGTGTCCCATTTCAGATCATGAATCATGTTAGTTACACTGCTGGTCCTGCTGTAATCATTTGCAACAAAACGTGCGGCTCTCCTCTGAACTTTCTCCAAATTGTCAGTGTGTACCTTCTGATGAGGGTCCCAAATGAGCTGCAATACTCGAGTCGAGGTCTGACGAGGGTTTTGTAGGCAATGTCTTTTGTTGATTTATTGCAATTCCAAAGTTTCTCCCTGAGAAGCCCAAGCATCTTATTCGCATTTGTGACGGTCTTCTCTATGTGTTTACGCCAGCTAGGTCATTTGATAGTTCCACTCCAAGATAAGGGTGATGTTCCACTTCCTGTAACTCGGCGTCTCTCAAGTTGTACCTTTGCTGAATAGGCCTCTTCTTGTGAGATGGATCCCACGTGATCCTGATATCGATGGCTCTAGAGCCATCGATATAGGGCATTGGGCTCCCATGAACTAAGCAAGGGCGTCAACAACTTCTCAAAACTGGAGGGGAGACATTGCGAGGAAGCGAAGCGACCGAGCGGGGAGGGTGTGGGAGGGGTGTCCCCCCTCCCACAGTAGGAGCTTTTCTATTTTTGGCGTGAAATTGTGCGATTTGGTGCACACCCGAGACAGAAATTTAACGTATTATGAAGTACATAAGTATGGAACCAAACATACATAATGACAAAGGGAGGGGGACAATCTTCACCACTTTCAAATGTGGCGGACATGATAATTATTCCAATATGATTTGCGTTCAGCGCATATGGACCGAATTGACTGAAAGATATATTTCAGATTATAGATCTATAGATGAGGGTTTAATTAACTTCGTTTGAGGTGTGCGTTTGAGAAATTACACTGCCCAACACATTTCGAAATGTGAGTTCCCGCAACAAAAATGAAAGTAACTTGCAATATGAGAAACTGTATGCGCGCGAAGCGCGCGGCGAAAAAGAGAGTTACAGTCCTTTTCAAACTAGAAAACGGCTATTTGAAGATTAATTATTGATAAATGTGTCTTTCCCCTCTTTGGCATTCTATCACTTGATTTTTTTCTTCCTCATTTTCGGAATTATTGGGGGGGCGAAATGATATGTTCGCCCCCCAATATTTTCATTGGGGAGGCGACCGCCCCCCCTGCCCCCCCAGGATCGACGCCCCTGAGGGTTCGAACTCGGGATCTCACGATCGGAAAGCGCGCGCTCTACCAATCTTGCCACACCACGTCCACAAATTATTATTATTATTATTATTATTATTTATTCGACCAAATAGCATAATACAATGTCAAATACAACACAACTATAAACATATATGCACATAATACAAAGATACAAGTTACAAAACTGAAGACTAGACAAAAGAAAATAGTGAGGAGCAGTATGTGGGCCAGGGTACACAAAAGTAAAGTACATCACTGTTGCCCTAGGGCATGTGAACCCTCACATACTGGCTCCAGAAGATGCAGCATTACGGAACATAAATAACAATTAACGTATACGAAGATGGTTTAAAAATTATCTATCAACGTCCAAATATAGCTAAATTATCTTAATATCTTAATATCTTAACCACATTAAATAAAGAATAAATTAATGAAATGATTATATCAACTAATGTGTCTCATATTTATCTGTATATACGGGAATACAATATGTATGAGTTATATGAAGAAAACATGCAAAAATTGTATACATGTTTCGCGGTAATAAAGGCATTGGACATTAGTATCACCGCTCCATCGACTATTTATAATAAGACTCAGACCGTGTAAAATGGTAGGGAACAATACTAAAGCAAAGATGCGTATCAAATAATTGCAACTGTATGGCTTGTGAGTCAAAATGAGCCTATTGAACAGAGAGGATAGACGACTTTAAAAGGAATAAATTAATGAATGATTCTAACAATTAACGTGGTTCATATATTATGGATATAAGGAAAATATATTATGAATGAGTTATAAAAAGTAAACATGCTTTGCTCTACATGTTTCGAGGTAATAAGGGCATTGAGAGTATTACCGCTCACTCGACTATTTATGATAAGACCTAGTATAAAGGAACAACACTAAAGCGAAGTTGCATATTAAATAATTGCAACTTAATGACCTTGGTAGCCAAATGAGCCTATTGAACAGAGAGGATAGACGACTTTAAAATGAAAAGGAATGCAGGGAAAGGTGAAAGAATGGCAGCATCTTTGACACTAGATGGCAGACTGTTCCAGACTCTAGGCAAACGACGAGATGGCGAACAAAAAAGAGATTGTGTTCTAGAAGTTAGATGCTGAAATGTCAAACTGTCAGGGTGTCGAGGATTCACAATAATGTTTCCAGAGAGCATTGAACAGTTACATATACCAGATAGACATTTGAAGGAAAAGGAACAAAGGAGATAGTCTCTCCTTGATGACAATGTAAACCAGTTGAGAGCTTTAAGTCTATCGGCATAGGCCATCTCACCCCTCATCTGTTTAAGTGCAAATATATGCAGACGGTCGTTTAATGGCTGCCTGCCTGCCATGAAAACATTATTGATCGTCGTGTAATCACCATTGAGGAATTCGATTCTGTATCTACCCATGTAACCTCTAAAGACATCCCCGCATGTTTTCCGATTTTAATTACCCAATCCTAAGCTCAAGAATTGAACTTGTTAATAATAAAAATAAAAAAATATATTACATTTATACAGGGTGGCCCCCCAAAAAACGCAACGGGGAACTTCCCAAAATAAAGTTACAAAATGATTATGTCCATCGGATAGAGTGTCTTTACCAATGAAAAACGATACCAAGAACAGTCATTTTGGTCGTGTAGTTTTTGTTTTAGGGCGCTGTGAGTAACACCATATCAGGTTCCCATTTTTGCAATTTTTTACCAAGTAAGTGACTGATAAATCGCACTTACCGCCCGTCATACCATTGAACACGCGAGCAATCCGCGCGCCAATTGTCAGTGTGCACTCAGCCGTGTGCCGAGAGAATGGGCATGGTCGTTCGATGGTATTACGGGACTGATTACGGGCAGGAAGTGTGATTTAACTGGCACTGACTCGGTAAAAATTTACAAAAATGGGCACCTGACATGGTGTCACTCACAGCGCCCTAAAACAAAAACTACACGACCAAAATTACTGTTCTTAGTATCGTTGTTCTTTGGAAAAGACACACTATTCGATAGACATAATCATTTTGGTACTTTTTTGGGGGAAGTGCCCCGTTCCGTTTTTTGCGGGCCACACTGTATAGCGATTAATACAATTTTTCTATGAAGCGCATTATTATTACCCTTGGTCATCAGGTACATGTCAAACCCGCACAATTATATTGCGCACCGTCTCAACTCACTGAGGAGCATACTAGCTGCCCAACGGGCGCTCAAGTTTTTTTTAATACTAGTTTAGGATTAAAATTAGATTTGTTTTACGTAACATTAACTAAATAATGAATGAGAGTAATGAATGTACAATTTGTACCTTTCCCTTCGCCATAGAGCTCGAAGAAAGCAATCTGTGGTCGATCGCTGAAGGCGTCGTCTGCCTGTGATAGGACCTCCTTGATCGTCTTGTAATCGTTGAGGAACACGGTCCTGTAGCTCCCCATATAACCACTAAAGACGCTTCCATATTTCTTTGACATTTCCGCGACGGGTCTTGGCAGGATTCTTGGGATCCAAGACGGGCAGAATCCCGAGAATCGGGAATCCGATCGGTCCCGGGGGGAGCCTGTAGCGCTTCCTCTGGCGGTAGCTCGCCAACAGGGACCATATCACAGAGAGAAAGACGCTGAAGCACGCGATGTCAACATAGTAAGAATTTGTCATGAGATACATGTTTCTTTCTCCGGTAAATTGCTAATCAGGTGTACTTGGTGCTTTTCCCTCTTCTTCGTCGTAGCTTCACAATCTTTAACAAAATAATAGCCTATTACCAAACTATAGTGTCAGTTGAAAATCATTATCATGCCTAGCAGATAAATATTCTTTCTTTTCTCTGCTAATTTCAGACAAGATGCAACACCTTTGTCATCGTTGGTGGACGTGGCAAAGCACATTGTACACGGAGCATTAATTGTGTTCGAATAAATACATTCTTGGCCACCAATTTTCGTTTGTTTGCATATATTAGAAGACAATGTTGGTAATAGTTGTTGGTAATAGTTAATACGTAATGAAGAGGGCAACCTTATCAACAATTAGTATACTTCATGACTTTTGATGCACATTGGCCGTTATTCTGAAGTCGTATCTAAGTCTTGTTTAAGTAAACAGTTGTTTAACCCTATAAATCAGGCCGTTTTTTTGGCTATGCTATAGCAAAAAAAGCCAAATGCTCGTGGAAAAATGCCAAATGGAAAAATTATCGGAAATAACTTTATTGGCCAAACTAATTGATTAGTATTGTTGAAATAGCATAAAAAGGGGCGTGTGTGGAAAATCCGAACCTTAGTATCATTAAAGGGATTTTTAGTAACTTTTTTGACATGTGCAAAAAGTGATGAATGGTTGATTGTTGTATATTGTTGTTATCTGATATGTCCACAGGGTATTGTGTGAACATTTCAAGTCAAATGGACGTTATATGGCCGAGTAACGAGCAAAAATGCAAAGTGATGTTCACAAACTCATTGCACTCACATTGTACACGGTTTTCGCGATCCGTTTGATTATTTAACCTCTGAACACTTCAATCGTAAATATCTTATTAACGAAAGGGAAATTTGAAAAACCAAAACCTGTCCCATGATTTTATTGTTAATACGAATACAAGAAGGTATGGGGGAACCGCTATAATTCCAATTGTATTTTGAGGATTTGGACAATGTTAGTAAGTCCCTTTAAATGCAGAAATATCAGTTAAAACGTTTATGAAAGCCGCTCAAATTGAGCCTAAATTCACCGTCAGTTTGGCCCGTCTACGCTGGCCACATCTATACGCTCATTCGTTATGATACGCTCTAGCGAAACCATGTGCCGCATTTGCCATATGATTAGCACGCAGCGCACGAGGGTGCATATCAACATACGACCGTCGGCGATATCAATTTACAGTAAATGAGTTTTATAATTTACCGAATATATCAATTAGTAAGCGGTTTCCAGGCCAAATTTGTATCATCCCGTATTAGTAAAAACATATTCTTTCACATGATTGGTAATAAGAGCGTACATTTCATTTTTGTTTGTGTGTGGGGTGTTTCCCACTACTGGTATTTGCCTTTAAACCATTTTTTTTTAAATTGGACCTACTGTTACGAAATCGGTGGGCTCAAAATGACTATTACCCTCAGCTACGCTTCGGGTAATAGTCATTTCGAGCCCACCTCGGTAATAGTAAACAAATATACCATGCACTGAGAGCCTCTAGTTGAAATTATGGATTCCGAGGTGACAGGAAAAGCACTATGTTCTGAGGGTCGCTAGACCCGAAGAACATAGTGCTTTTCCTGTCACCGAGGAATCCATAATTTCACTAGTGGCTCGAAAAAGTGCATGATATATTTGTTTTATATCCTTCGCATAATCATAATCATCGCAAAAATAAATGATTTCAATTAAATTAAAGAAAAATATAAAGAAAAACAAAACATTGATCATGGAACCATCACTGCACTATGTTCTGTTTGTGACACTGACCCCCTTTGCGCAATAGTCCTAGCGCAGAGCGCGTATTGCGCTTATCTTTCCATTCATGGTTACGCGCAATAACATCTAATGCGCACCCAAATGCAAAACGCGCGCATCAAAGTGAATAATTAACCTGCTTACATACTACACACGTGTAATTGTATGGAGAAAAAAGTAATTCGTACATTGCACAATATACAGCTAGTGCAGTGCACACCGCCGCCGGCCGACAATAATATGTCATGACCACAGAAGGACAACGATGCACAATGTGCACCATTGTCGTAATTGTTAAATTGGACTACCGCTACGTTATTCATGAAATTCATCTCTAGAATATTCTTTGGAACTTATTGATATTCATGGGTGAAAATATGCTGTATTTCTTTTTAAATAACTCTTTGAGAAATCTCGTCGAGCATCTTTCGCAAGCTAAAACAAGACCTCTGCTCGCAGGGAAGTTTTATAACACGCATCTCTATGGGCTCAATATGATCACCCGGCATCTATGACGTCATTCATGGAATAGCATTTACTATTCCATGAATGACATCACGCATAGCACATTTTTCTCCATGGCCATTACTATGTTTAGTCACATGATGCTATGTAGACCAATCACTGAACAGGATTTCATTCATGTAGGATATAAATTTGACTATCACAAGAAGCCCATTCGTTAGTTGTATACTAACACTAATCTAGGTCAGAGGAGGAAGAACGCCAAGCCAGCCAATAAGCACATCCGTGGGCGCGCTATACGCATTATTTGCGTATGTGCGCAACTGCCAGCGCGTTGGTGCGCACTCAGTTTTGCGTCTTTGTTATTGTATGCGCAAAATAATCAATGACCTTAAGCGTATTAGATGCGCCATAGTTATGGAGGCTCATACTGGCTTCATCAATGTCGATTGATTTTTATGTCAAAATTTACAAGCGATTTTATGAAATATTGAAGAGATTTTCACTTATTTTGCGTAAGATGAACGCAATCCATGATATTGATGAGTGATATAAAACAACTAACTAAAGTGCTTTATTGTGAAAATCATAAGAAGCCCATTCGTTAGTTGTATATTATATAACACCTTAGAATGTTCTCGCAATGTGATTGGTTGAATTCAGGTCACATGACATTCGTGGAAATATACCATTGCACGATTTTGACGTCATTATAGTTGAATGGAACTTTTTTTTAGTTCTATTGCACAATTTTGACGTCATAAACGTGGAATGGTACTTTTTTATGTTGTTGTCATGTGCAAGCGCCAGCGCGCGTTAAAAATAACTGCGCGCATTGCGCAGATTTTCCATTCAAGAACAAGCGCATTAACAAACAGTACGCACTGTGCGCGGGGGAAGTTTGTACACACTATTCAAGTACTTTTTTTTACACAACATGGCTGCAGAACCGGGATTTGTTTTGCTGACGGATGCCGATTTAGACGATTTAATCGACAGTGCGGATTCTTATACCACGAAGAAGCAAATATAAAACAAATAATGAATGTTTTTTCCATTCGTGCAATGGTACGAATATTTTCATTCGGTGAAAGATGGCATGTTCCATTC
>JBAMJV010010845.1:0-28791 GCA_037951105.1 Echinarachnius parma | reverse complement strand
AAAACGTTCGTTACCCCTGACAAAAAATACTGTACAAAAGTACTATACGAGGTTGGGATTTGATGGGAGAAATTATACTTGAACACGTGACGGCGTTTCGACCAATCACATGGCTAGAACATTCTTATGAGGGATATAATATCAAATAGATACCCAACATTTTGCAAAGGGTTGTGTAATTCATAAACAAAGCAATTAATTACCACCACTTACGGAACCACTATTATTCCCTGGTTCCGCACGGGCCAAACATTTGCGAGTCCGCCAATGCCATTCACGCATACGTTTGGAGACAATAGAATCCCGGACGATTCGTTCGCTCTGGACAAATTAGTCTTCGTAATTCAGACCCATGAACGCATGCTTTAGAATGGTGATGCGTTTTCCAGTTTTATATATATATATATATATATTTTTTATTATACTTTTTTCTGTAAACATATTTTTGTGAACTTGTTGATGGAATGGACTACTAAAGATGTTACCTTTCATTTATAAGAATTTTTTTTCGGGTGATGGTACCCTTCAAAGAAATCCTTAAAGGAACTACAGCGTCTAGATGGCCGAATTTTCACAATTCGGCTCTCTATATGTAATTTTTCCCGAAGAAAAATAATTTGGCAGTCATTTCTCATGTAAACAATCAATTTTGGGGTAATTAGTAAATATCAAATTGTCCCGGGAACGCCCCTTTTAAATCGCCAAAATGTGACGTCATCTAAAGAACGGATTAATGAACTAAATTCTGTAGATGATGCGTCATGACGTAAGCCAATGAATTGTCAATCACATGTCGATCACGCTGCCCATTCCGGACCCTAAATGTGGGTGGGGCGTAAACTGGCTGCTAAGTGAGATTTGGCATAACAAAAATTAAATCACTACTGTGTTTATTTTCATGGATTTTTTTTCGGCAGACCTATGTTTCAAGTCGTCAACTATGGAATAAGTGTCAAAGTACGTTGTATTCTTTAGGTCCTTTAAGTTGGGCAAAAAAGGTAAATTTCATGCAACTTTTTTGCCTTTTTTCGCATCGGCGTTCCATGCTCCTAAAAAAGTTATTTATAGCGGAGCGCGAATGTGCGCACGTGCCACCTGGGTCATGACATCACAAGAAGACCGCAACACGGAGGAACGTGCATGGCTTACATGCAGAGCCTATGACTTGCTTGTAAAACAAACTCGTTTTTGCTTGTAAATTGAGGCTTAACTGAACATGTCTAAGAAATGAATTATAGCAGGATGCAGCAACACATCTGAGTATATATCGTCCATGATAAAACTGTAACAGCATGGAATGCGCTCCCCAATAATATCTTGGCTTCTACATCACTAGGAGCCTTTGCGGGAGCAGTTGCCTCAATCGGCAATTAATGGGACACCTCACCGGTTCCCCTCGACTCTACGTCCTGACTGATGGACCCTGTCGAGTACCCAAGTAGAAGTAGAAGTAGAAGTATAAACTTAAACAAGTGTTTGCAAATATTGAAACAAATCGAAATAATATATCTCTGTCAACGTGAGTATTGCACTCAGCGTGTACGTCTATGACCGAGCTAAACTGCGATTGTCTACATGTGACGTCACAAAGATGACGTCATTTTCTTCGCCCGGACTCAATTTTTGTACGGGGGTTCCGAAAGTGAATTTACAAGTTGATTTTTGTATCTTACCGGGTTTTCCCACGAGGAAAATATGTTTGTATTAGTAATCTTCATGTAAATCTACTTTAGAAACAATAAAACACAATTTTGAGGCAGTCTTCTTGTCTGAGGAGCTTTAATATAACAGGGATACATGGATAATCATGAATGCAAGTGCACAACTGTTGGCAATCAGGATTTGAAATCTGTCCGAATGACGTCACTGCCAATTATCCCTGGGTGGACACGTATCCCTGTCATACCGGCAACGTATCAGGCCGCCCAGGTCATGCCCTGATAACATGAGACTACGTCTGACTGCTATAGTACCATTATTTACAGAGGAAAACCCTTGTAAAACTAAATATCAGTATTGGGAAACACCCATCTCACAATAAATTAAATGCATGCTTTTATTAAAGGGATAGTGGAGTTTTGGTATAGAGAACGCTACAAAAAACTTCATTTGATCAAAATTGGTTAAGAAACGGCTGAAATATTTTTATAACATAACCATTTGTAATAATTGTTCGATAGTTTTGAACAAGCAAATTGAAAATGCTTCCTCTTTTCAAAAATAAAATAATTAAATTAAAAAGAGGTTTTTAAATACTTTTTGATTATATCTCTATCTAATAAAGTTCTGTTTTAACAAAACATCACATGAACAATATTTTATTTAAAATGGTTGAAACCAAGGAATTTTTAGAGCGCCCTCCTGAGTTTTAACAGTTCTTTTATAATGTCAACAGGCTCTTTACACTGTTAAAACGCTGTGTAAACAAATTCAACAACTTGTTGAAAATTTTCAACAACTGTTTAACATAATGAACCATCCAACTCTTGTTGAAAACTTTCAACCCCAGTTGTTTAAAGTTTACCCAACTGTTGTTTTATATTTTTCTACAACCGTTGTTTAGAATAAATTTTAAACAACCCTGTTGTTGAAAGAGCAAATACAAAAATGTACTAAAACGGTTAAGTAGGAAACGAACCGGGGATCTTTGGGTTATAAGACTAACACACTACAGACTGCGCTAACTTGTTTCGTTTGGTTTGCAGTGGGACAAAAGGGGTTTTCTCGCGATGATTTCGTGGTCGAAACTATCACGTGTTTGAACAAAGCTTCAATGGCCGCTTTACACAACCCTTCTTTCTTCAACTAAACATGCTACACCTAAAGTTGTATAAAAAGATTCAACAACCATTTCAACACAACGTTTTTTACACAGCATTTTAACAGTGTACTTAGTCGTTTGTAATTTTGTATTCCTTTCGAGCATGGTGGAGTTATAACTATTAGTTTGTTATGTAATTGCGCAGGTTTGGGTTACTAAAATTCAATTTGACCAAAACTGTACTCCCTTTACCAAAAGTCAACTACCCCTTACCGAATACAAATTAATACATTTGGTATAATATTGGATTAGGAAGATCGGCTATTTCTTAAAATATTCGCTTATATAACTTAAACAAGCACATAATTATTACTTAACATATAATTTAAAAAAAAGGAGACATTTACTGGGCGACCGAAATTCTTCGCAATTAATTTACTGATAAATTCACCCAGTCTACACAATATAAACTCAAAAGTGGTCCAAAGATCCACATACTAAATCCGCATGGGTGATAATAATCAATACTTACGGGTATCCAATAAGACAGAAATATCACCAGAAGGAGCACTCCTGTCACAAAGGCAACCCGCTTTAGACATTTCTGCAGATATTAAAGTATAACAAGCTGTTAAAAATCCTCGCAGTTTATTCTTAATTCAGTTTATTCCAAGCTCAATACGATATTTGTTGCCGGCAAAAGGGCAAATGTAGCCAACCGACTTATTAAAAAGATTGGATCCTGTATATTTTAAAATATGGTACGGTTGTTGATAATATAGAATATGTCGATAAAAGATAAGACTTTTTGACAGCATGCATGTTTTGGAGAAAAACAAGACAAAACAAAACAAAACGTAACATCTGTTAAATAACCGTTTTTTGTCACATAGTTTCTGTACTTTCCAATAAGATTAAGAATTGATTGTACTTACATTGTTATCGGTATTCGTCGTTATTCCACATATACCAGTCATCAGTAACAGCTGAATACCCCAAAACAAAAATCAAACAAATACAAATATTTTTCAAATATCTAATTACACCATGCCATACCTAATGGTATTGTCTGCGAAATTGTTATTCAGTGATTTTTTTAATTTTTGATATGGATTACTGCGCGTGCGGCGATTGGCCTCCGATGGGCCGCCATAGATTAATTTTTTTTGAAGTTATTTCATGCTTTAATAACAATAATACAACAAAAATGCCATGATAGCTAGAACGCAGGCCTAATCGAGGTATATAGTTTTACAACATGTATACTTATCGTCAGAACAAATGCAATCAATATTTTAAGTTATCTAAACAAAACTGAGGATTTGTCAAAATACATTTATGACAGGTACATGATAATAATACAAAATACAGAGTGATATTTGAAGAGCTTTCTTCTAAAAGGCACTATTATAGTGCCTTTTAGAAGAAAGCTCTTCAAATATCACTAAATACCCACTTTTTAACTTTCAAGGAAAACCGGTTTCTTTGCCCAACTTTGTACACGTGCCTATGGGAATATGCAAATTTAACTTTCTATATTTTCATTTTGAGTGAGTAATTTGTCGTAAAATATGGATTCCTATAGCTACGTAGATTATAAATATAGATGTATCGTTAACTCAATTTGTATGGAAAGTGGATTTAGCGCATTTTGGAACTGAGCTCTTCATTTGCTATTAAACTCCTTCCACTAACGTTGTACACAGTTGAGACTTTCCAGTCATTAATTTCGAATCCGAACAATTCAATTATGAATATCTTTTGAATGAAAGAGAAATTTGGAAAACCAGAAACGGTTCCATGCATTTGTTCGTACATGCCAATGTACAACAATGCAAGAGAGAACCATTTGAGTTTTAATGTGTCTAAGGGGGATTTAAGTAAGTGTTGTGGTGTTTGACATTATTACTACCGGCATAAAGCGTTTACATCTGATTATGCTACGTCTGATATTTGTTTTAACCTCTGACATGTATGGCATAAGGATTTTTTTTACCTCATTTTTTTCTCTTAATTTTCACATTGGTTATATTAAACTTACCAATGCAGCAACTAATAACAAACTTGCACACGTTGCCGCAGCACTGATTGGTATGTTGAACCCATGATTGTCAATGTATACGGCTACGACCGCAATTCCTGTAACGAATACTACCACAGCACCAATCACGTGTATAACACTCATCGTCTGTAAACCATAAATAACACAGAACAGGATTAGCACAATTCATAAAGGTGTTGATACTACTGATACTAATATAAGTAAACAATAGTATACAAATAGTGCATGGTAAATGTATACACCGATATATTTCTCGAGTGCATTTAATATCGTATCGAGGCCGTAGACCGAGTGCAATTGCACGAGTGAAATTCAAAATATAGAGGTGTGTATTGTGGAATAATCAACGACGAGAAGAAAGCTTAATTTTGATGAGTTTTAAACCTACCTTTAGGGAATGGGGGGGGGGGGGGGGTAAACTAATCGAAACAGAAGAAAGACATCGATATCCGATAATATAATCGAGGTGACATCAATGTTTCTTGTTTAAAGGCCTTACCAAACTGATGAAGGGGTTACTAATTACAAATCATTGCAAAGTTCATGCGATAGCATAACAAATTAAAGGAGATACCCATAAATCATTAATGTAATATCATAGATACTTGCATGCCCTACAAAATACAGTGGTTGTCACAGGTTAAATACAAAATTAGATAATACAATTGAAATACCAAATATCATTCAATCAACCTGTTATTTGCTGTCGACGAACTCGGACTGTTCGCCCTTCAACTGTTATGACGTGTATTAATGTACAATTAACTCTACTATTTTGTTTTACCACGATGAAGATTGTTCCTTGTACAGAATCGATTCGTCGGTAAACATTCCGAGTGGGCGGTGATTCTGTAGGAGATCCTGATGACACTTCGCCCTCCATTCTTAACTGGGATGATAACAATCTGTCTCCGGGAATAAGGCTGAAAGAATTTAAAGAGAACGGTACTTTCTTACACAGCCTTCTTATTCCAATGAGAGAACCAGTACAATTTCCCGGCTTTGAAACGTGCAACACAATTGTTCGCGAAGTAAAAAACCACTCCTGATTTAAACATTTTCAGCAAACTATACATCTGTTTTTAACACAAAATAATATGTAGTCCAGTCATTATAGGGTCCTGACCTCGGCAAAATTGCAACATGGGAATTTTCTTCGGAATTCTGTTCAGGAAACTCCCCTGAACAACATAATCAAATTCCTAAGAAATCGAAGCTAGGGAAAGTGGTTTAATTTGCATTATAAAGATAATTAGCTAATTTGCATATTTCTGAAATGTGGTCAGGGGTCATTTTCTATCTAGGAATAGTACAATATTGATAAAAAAGATTATGCTAGGGTAATTTAGGGCAAGGAATCCATTAACGGTGCTCATTTGCATGTGCCGTATATAGGCAATGCCCTAAAAGCCAAGATGGCTGCCCCTAATTTGCATATTTATGAATATTATTGGTTTTCAGTGGTTACAGCCTCTAATAAACAATAATTCCAGATTATTATTTTGCATTCATGTTCTAGATATGTAGTGAAGCTATTTCAAATTAGTTGCCACCTTGGCAACCCCTATCAATGCATATAATTTGCATAATTGGGTTATTTAGCTAATTTGCATATTCCCCCAAATTGAGTATATTGGGACCCCGGAAAGTAAAAATGACAAGTTATACCACTTTTCCAAGGTTTTGGGGGGCAACAAGTCCATTTTTTAAATACTTATTTCCATCTAGCACCATGGCAACCTTCTTAAATCCAAGATGGCTGCTCCCCAAATTTCACATGTAATGATGCACAACTTCATTCTTTGGGTTATATTAGAACAATATTATAATTGTTGGACTCTCTATTATTGGAATTAGCAATTGGAATACTTACATTTCAATGTAGCTGGTTGCTAACAGTAAACACATTATGCTCTAAAAAAAAAATGCCGTTAAAGTGGCAAATAGCATTATTTCCTTTAAAATGCCAAAGACGGCCATCTTGGATTCATGTGAGTTGCCAAGGTGATACGTCGAATTAGGTATCATAAATGGATTTACTGCCCCCAAAACCTTGGAAAAGTGGTATTTCTCGTCATTTTTACTTTCCGGGTTCCCAATATACTCAATTTGGGGGAATATGCAAATTGGGTAAATAATAAAATTATGTTAATTATATGCATTGCTATAGGTTGCCAAGGCGGCAACCAAGCTGAAGTATCTTTGATATACATTTAGAACATGATTAAAGAAAAAAACCTTCAATTATTGCTTATTACAGGCTGTAGCCACTGAAAACCAATAATATTCATAAATATGCAAATTAGGAAGCAGCCATCTTGGATTTCAGGGTTTTGCCCATACGGCACTCGCAAACGAGCACCGGAAATGGATTCCTTGCCCCAAAATACCTTAGAATATTTGTTTTAATTACTAGTGTACTATTCCTAGATAGAAAATGACCCCTGACCTTATTTCACAATTATGCAAATTTGCTAATTATCTTTATAATGCAAATTAAACCACTTTCCCCAGCTTCGATTTCTTAGGACTTTTTATATGTTGTTCAAGGGAGTTTCCTGAACGAAATTTCGAAGAAAAATCCCATGTTGCAATTTTGCCGAGGTTACCCCCTAATATTTGTTAGATTGACTGGACTAATGGGTACTAATTAGTAATTGGTGTACAAAGTTGATGCGTCTGTGGTTTGTATGCCAATTACACAATGACAATAGTACCCCTTTTAAAGACTCTAAGTACTCAAACCAAAATTGATATATTTTGTGGCCCTTCAAGAAAGTGTACAAATTTGTCTCATCTCCGCTAACATAGTCATTCAATTCATATACAGCATTGGAAACAATTATTAGACTAAGCACTTTTTTAACAATCTTGTTGAGGTTCTACACTATTTTGTCCATTTTGTTAAAGAAAAAATAGTTAATGACATACCAAAAGATGTATAGTCAATGGTGTTAGTGATACCTAACACATATTCTCTGTCTTCAATTTGATTAAAAACATGAATTTTGAGCAAATTGTATGGATTTCGTCCATTCCCCTCATGTACATTAAAGGCATGGGTTTTATATACATGCTTTAATATAAAGAGCAACATTTGTTGATTTTTGTTCACGTAAGTTGCGATTATACTATAGAAAGTCTCTCCAGTTCCTAATGTGACTTGTATTAGCAATTTCATTCTTGACGAAGGGTGCCAATTGGCATTAAACTCTGTTGGATAAGAAAATACTATTAGGATATTGACTGCCTGTGCTTTATCAGTAGACCAGGATAGAGGCCATCTTCAACTGGTCGTACTACTTTGATAAGATCAATGGACTGTCACTTGTCAACTCTAATCAAGAATTAATTTACTCATAAACAAATCCCACAAAGAGTGGGAATACATTTCTACAATATAAAGACTACAAAAACAAACCATAAAATGTTCCATTATGCATTGAAAACGTGTGTATAAAACCCATACCTTTTTATGGTAAAAATCCATGCAATTATTCATGAAATTCATGTTTTCTTCAAATTAAAGACATACAATCTGTTGTAGGCATTCCTAATCCCATGGACTATACCCTCTTTGACATTTTATGAACTTTTGTTTCTTAAAAATGTTATTAAAATTGCAAAATAGTGTAAACAATCTCAAAAAGTGAGCAAAAAGTGCTTGGTCTAATCATTTTTTCCAATGCTGTATATATTTCCCCCCGCTTTTCGGGAACATTTTATGCTCGCGAACACGTGCATTGTGAAAATGCATACTTAAGATACCGTTCATGAGATTATTTTAGGTATGGCGTTAAATCATATATCAAATCAGATCCAGCAATTGAAGAAATGTAAAAAATCTAGCTTATAACACTAATTAGAGCATTTGATTAAATATCTGCCTTGTGCTACTAATAACATGACTTCAGATATAAAGCCGTCGCAATTTGAAATGAACTGCTTTGCATACTGCAGCTATTATAGCATACCCTCATTGCACGATATCGGATTACAAATGCGAAAAGGGCAATCTTTATAATGCTATTCATAACAGAAATGTAGGTATAGATATATCAATCTCCTCGTGTTCTTTATGCAATCATTTAGCAATTACAAATGCGTAAAATACATTTAGATAACCTACCTGTAGGCCTACTAGCAAGATGATTTCCCGAATGTGTTGGTACTTTGCGCAGAACTGTGTGTTACTGATCATTCACTGCGAGCAAATTTGACATCCACGACGGAGATAAAACACTAATGATTATATATATATATATGCGTTTCATCGATGTGGATTAATTGGATGAATTTCTCTATAGAGCTGGAACGAGGAGTGGCAACATTTGTACATCGGAAAGGCGTACATAAACAAGTTTAATATTGTTATGTTATTTGATGTTGCATTGACTCCTGTATACAACGCCACCAAAGTAAGCATTGTATGTTATGCCTTTCATCGATGTGGATTAATTCCCAAACTAGACAGAGCTGGTACGAGCAGTGGCAACCTTTGGACCTGAGAAAAGAGAACATGAACACTTTTTGAATACGGAAGTGCAAGAATAATGTGCCAAAAATAGTACGATTGTTCCCATTCGTTTGATATCGCCCTTGTTCTTTGTCATTGCGCATCTTGCAGAACGCTCGTGAACATCGGGGGCGCTACAACTGTCATGACTGTATACGAACGTTCTGGAATCAAACCTGTTGTCGCGTCACAACGACAACGATTTGTTTTACCACGCATGTAACTGGTTGTTGTTAACTCGTGTGAAGTTTTCGCGTTGATTCGTGTACCGACCATGAAAATCCAGACCTTAAATTCCTAAATCATTGTGTCCCTGTGGTTCTCTGATGGAGTGGTCACACGGACTTGCGAGGCTTGGTACGAACAGTCACGTCACGTTCACGTTAACGTCACGTGAACGGTTCTGTACCTTTTGTGAAACAGGTCACCCAAATATACGAAGTGTAGGGTAAAGTGACCCAACAATTTGTCGTTTTCCATGCCGGTAAAACTCGAAGTGTCGCGTTAACCAAATCGTGACGTGAGCGTTTAATCAAGATTTTTTAAATTGCAAACGCTTGTTACTAAGACTAGACATACACGCACAAAGAGATTTTAAAATGTCGACGAAAATGCCGATTCCCCTTATCAAATCTTTTCAATCATTATGTTTATAATATGTACGTGCATAATTCAGAGTAATCTGAGACAATAATATGCAGTTCTGTCATTTAGGTAATGTACAACCATACCACTTGCATTATTTGTCTTGTTATTGGAGTATTTCTAAAGACGTGTCGTGCGTGGATTTTGGCAAATGTTGATTTCCAGCTGAATTGCTACACGCAGCGGACAATTCAGTTCGCATACGCCTGAAGTTCCCGTGCTCGACGTCTGAGCGTACTGGCCCTTAACGGCGTTGTATGTGCATGCCTGTGAAAGTGAGTGAGTGAGTGAGTTGCAGTGATCAATGAGTTTAAAAGTAATAAAACAATGATTTGATTTATAGTGTTTATTTATGGTTATTGCATCGAGTCAATCTATCAATTCATCAGTCAATCATTATAATGAAACAATCACACCAACCAATCAATATTAAATAAATCAATTAATGTATTTGACATTCGAACTAGCTACTTGTAGGCAGTGGCGTACCCAGGATTTTTTCAAGGGGTGGGTGTAGGGGGGGGGGGATATTTCGTCAGACAAATTGAAGTAAGCGGGGGGGAGTGTGGGTAGGGGGTGTCCGTAGAAAATGACCGCAGCCGAGGACGAGACCAGGACCGGTCACAAATTTCGAGGCCGAGACCAAGATATTTCTTGAATTATGTAAGGGGGTGGGATGGGGGTAGGGGGTGTCCATCCCCCTGCCCCCAGGCCTGTGTACGCCTATAATTGGTATTTACAGTATAGGTAGGACGGGTTCGTTCACGATTAAATTTACCGAGAATTAGTCTCTTCTCAACGACAATTTACATTAATTTGTTTTACGCAAGCGCCAATTTACGTGAGCTTTCATGAATTGCATATAGTATATCTACAAACTGTTGGGTCACGTAACCCAACACTTCGTAGATTTGGGTGACCTGTTTCACAAAAGGTACAGAACCTTCACGTGACGTGACGTGAACGTGACGTGACTGTTCGTACCAAGCCGACTTGCGACGACCTGCAACAGCTTGCGATTTGGTCACGTGCACATATGAAAGGCGGATTTTGCCAAAGTCTGTAATACATCACCGCCCTGTACAAACTCACTGCAGATATACAATATAAACACTCACAAAATGTTCCACAATTTAAGGATGAGCGTTAATATCTCTCTGCTCTAATATTGATTTGGTCCTGATGCACAAATTATGGAATACTACTACTACTACTACTACTCGTAATAATAATAATAATTCTAATAGTAATATTGATAATTATAACAATAATATTATTTAATAATAATTAATTATAATAGTAGTTCGTATTTATATAGCGCCTAATAGCCTCTAAGCGTCAGACCAGCATTGTACACATCCTCTACTCCCCGAGGAGCATGCTAGCGGTGGGCTACCCTATTGGTGCACCAAGCTTATATGAAATTAGCCTGAGTATGGAGCCATATCAAAGACAAATGTTGCAAAATATAAACATTGGACGTGGTGCAAGCTTTTGGCTTTTAGCTCATACAAAGACCCCCGATGGGCCAAATATAAATTACCGCGGTAAACAAGGTAGAAAAACAACAACAATAATAACTGTGGGACATGAAGGAGAATCTTGGGCCCAAGAGCGCAAGAGCCGAACCCCCCCCCCCCCCCCCCCTTTCGTTGTCATGTGGATGCCGATCCCAATCATGACAATACAAATCTGTCGGTTGAATACCTCCCTTTCAATGATGAGGGTGTGTAGGTATGTAATGAGAATAAAACACTTTTGATGAAAAGCAGAAATATCTGGAGGCTTGCCTGGAGTATTCAGGATAAATCATTGTCTACCAAACCATGCATCGCTGCCATGGATACGATTTCAATAGGTCACCGCAATCACCGCATGCGATGAGACTTGCCTGAAGTATTCAGGATTAAGTATTGTCTACCAAACCATGAATATTTGCCATGGATGCAATTTCAATAGGTCAATAGGGTGAGATGAAGCCACCGCAATAACCGCAATCACCGCATGCTCTCTCTCTCTCTTCTATTGTTTTGATCGCAACGGATTTTGAACCGATTTGTTGATGTTTAAAGGGGTAGTACAGTTTTGGTAAGGCTGACTACTTTAGTAACCAAACCTAGACAGTAACATAATAAACTAATAGTTATTACTCCACCATGCTCGAAAGGTATACAAAATTAAAAACGACTAAGTAAAAAGCCTATTATCATTCAAAAAGAGCCATTAAAACACAAGAGGGCGCTTTCTAAAAAGGCATTGGTTTCAACCATATTTCATACAAAATAATGCATGTGATGTTCTATTGAAATAATGATTAAGTAGATAGATCATCAACAACTATTTAAAAAACGCTTTTGAAAATTTTTGAAAAAGTATAAGCATTTTTTTAATTTTTTGAAAAAATCATCTAATTATTTGGGCCCCAAATAATTATAAGATCAAATATATTTATTGATATTTCAGCCGTTTCTGGACCGATTTTGACCAAATAAAGTTTATTCTGCCATTAAGATTGCATGTTCTCTCAAATTTGACACTCAGTTTTTAATTATCTCACAACAAAATTGTGATGTGCAGCGCCCTCTCTACCAAAACTAAACTACCCCTTTAAAATCTTGCGACGGGACTTGCGATGGGGACCTGCCGTCGCAAGAGAACACACGACGCATGCGTTCCACGTGACCGGTCGTGCTATTGTTTGATCAACATCCAAAACCGGGCTTATAATGTTTATTAAGCACGATAAATCACATGTATAAGGTTTATTTTAGCCGAAATGTAATACACAAAACCTATTTATGGCTATAATTGGGAATTAGACCGAATTTATTGCGATATTTGCATTCTGTTGTAACGTCTAGCTATTTCGAACATGATCGGCCCTTCATAAGTTCTATTGTCTTGTTGCAGGCTGTTGCAGGTCGTCACAAGTGTCGTGTGACCACTCCATCAGGGACTGGGGCTCAAACAAAATTCAGGGCACATACATACACACACACACACGCGCACGCGCGCAAACGCACACACACACACACACACAGTTGTTGTTGTTATTTAGTTTGGTGGCAATCAGTCAAATCTGACTATTGTTGCCAATTGCTTTTCTATTTATTTCTTCTTCACATATTTTAAAAATATTTAAAAAAACACACGGGGATGCGCTTATGTACCTGCAATGCATGCTAACTTACCGTACGTGTATATTGCGGACGTATACGTAGATTACATATTTAAATGGGAGAGACAGAGGAACGTGTGACTGTGTATATTAAATGGGAGAGGCAGAGAGACGTACTGTACAATACTTATAATCAAATGGGAGAGATAGAGAGACCAAAATATCTGCATAGAATTATGCACAATTCATTAAATCAAGCCTATGAATATTCATGATTTATCCGGGCCGAAGTACTTGCGAAAAGGCGCTCGTGGCTTCTCCTCTCGCCGGATAGTCTCCACCACGCGTTCAGTTGTTCCTGCAGCGCAGCCATTTAGACGCGATCGCCTTGTTTAAAGGCTAGGAACCATATAACATTTGATTTCCCTTGGGGAGTTATATTTTTGTCTCGGAATACAATATTTTTCCTCAGCGCTACGCGCTTAATGTCCCTCGACAAAAATATAACTTCCCTCGAGGATCTCAAATGTTATATTGCCCCTCTAGACAGTCAATATCTGTATATTGTTTTATAATAAGACTATTATCATTTCGTAGCCTTACAATATTCTTTTTTTCACCATTTTTTTCTTTCTAAACCCATACAATATTTAGTATTTTGTTCACCTTCTTCAATCCATTTAACTCGTGCTCTAATCGATGCTCCTTTACAATAGTTTTCATACAATTCTTCCAATTCATGTTTTACTCTAATATACTCATTTTTAATTTGTTCATCTATTACATCTGCACCGTCTACTTTATTTTTAAGTATTCCCATTTTCTTCTCTAAATATTTTCTCAACACATCATCCATCATTTGTTGTAATCTTTGCACAGAATCTCTGTGTAAATTCACGACACTTTATTTTTACCATTTCCCATTTTTCACAAAAAATTACTTTTTGTTTTTTCCATGTTTCCCACAATGTTTTATTTTATTTGCCTTTTATAATGTTCATCTTTTAGTACTTTATTTTTAAATTTCCAATACCCGGGACCTGTTTGTATGTCTCCTAGTCTTAATTTAATAAAAAATAGCATTATGATCACATCGTAATGCAGGTCGTATATCTGTTACTATTACATTAGACCTTAACTTATTATGTATATGTATATTAACCAATGATCAAGGCGTGATGCAACGTTCAATAATAAATTTCTCCAAGAAAACTGCTTCTTTGCTGGGTTAATTTTTCCCCATATATCACATAAATCAAAATGTTTAACCAAGCATTTTAAATTTACAGGGGTTTTATAATAATTATTGTTATTCCCTTTAACATCATTTTGGGTGCAAACAACTGAATTAAAATCCCCGCCTATTATCAATTCATACTGCAACTGTCTATTTTCTTGTATCCAGCCAGCAATTTTATTAAAAAACTGTTCTCTATTTTTCTTTTCTGTCGGTGCATAAATATTTAAAATACATATTTGACAATGATTTACTATAACATTTATCATAATCGCTCTTCCATCAAAATTATACAAAACATTTGTAATTGTTATTGGTAGAGAAAATTGTTTAGATATCAATACCGCAACGCCTCTGGAGTGGTTTGTTCCATTACAAAAATAACAATGTCCTTTCCATTCGTTTCTAATTATTTTTAAAATGTCGTCTGTCCAGTATGTCTCTTGTAATAAAACAATATCCACTTTTTGGTGATTACACGAAAGAAAAATTGCGTCTCGCTTCTCTTTACTGCGCAGACCGCGAACGTTTAAACTAATCAAATTGAAGTGCTGTTCTGTGATATTTATCATTGTTTTTTTTAAACATTATTATGTACAATATACAAGTTTCTCGTAAGCATGTTCACTTTGTTGCGTTTTTTGTTTTTATTTTTTTCTTGCTACTTTTATTTTGTGCCTCTGCTTTCTTTTGCCTTTGCTGCTCTGTTTCTTGGGTACTTTGGGTGATTCAACCGATATCTCTGCTTCGTCATCTGTTGTTGTGTTATCATTTGTATTATATCGTTTGTATTAATGTTTATGCTCCCGATCATTAGTATATAAAAATGAAAGTACATTCCACGTTAATGCTCTTTATAAATACTAATACCAAGTACCTCTGCAGTTCAGCCGAATCATAAACTATTTACTCTCACTCCTTTTGTAAATTTAAGTTTCCATTCTGCTAACGAATGTATACCAATGTTTTGTGTACCTTATTACAATGGATAAGCTTTATATAGAATAGTCAGTATAAACAATCTTCGTTAACATAAATACATCTCACACGAATAATGAAATATTATAAGCAAAAAACTCTCACTTCCCTGTCATTCCTGTCAGTTTGTAATTTCGATTCGGCTCACGAATGCAATACATCTTGTTTGTGAATCATTCAAATTGATATGCGCTTCTATTCGCCAGTGGTTGCTTGGTATCTGAGTAGTTTACGTACGTATATCTAAATTACGAAAAAGACGTAAATCCCATATTAACTATTGATATTGTTGTGATGAACTCAATCACACAAGAACAGCAGAGTGGACTTCACCAGTATATTATATGGTAACCACTATTCATTGTTGTAGGTGAGTATTTCAGCTCTTATAATTGAACTATATTTCTTTAATGACATGTTTATCTTACAGCTTTATATATTTGGAATAAAGATAAATCATTACGTTCTAAGCATTATCATTGCCACATTTGAAAAAAAGATAAAAGAAACATATCACATATAACTTAATTTGTTTGGTTAAACAATTCTAATTTCGTGACCTTCATATTTCATGTAATTCAATATGAGCTATGATCAAAATATAACATGTCTAGAAATCCTCATGCTGATACATGGACATTTTTTTCTTTACCCGTTTTTATTTTCTAGTGCTAAAGTACCGATACAACCATGGGAACGGTATACAGACGCGTTTGCATTCTACTTATCATAACGATGTGCAGAGTAGGAGAGGCTTACACGTCCACCAGTAGTGACAAGGAGACATTCCCTGGTCGGTTAAATAAGCTCCAGATACAGGAGGGTAGCTTCACCCTCGGAGCATCGTGTCAGTGGGACAAGGGTGATAAATCATTGATGTGCAACGGCATGCACCTCAAAACAGTTCCGAGCGATTTACCCAAAAATGCCATGAAGTTATCTTTGAAGTTATATTTGGCAAATAACAAGATCAATGTTTTGTTGAACATTTCATTTGAACCCTATCCGAATCTGGTAACTTTGGATGTGAGCTCCAACGCACTTCAAACAATTCAGTATGCGGCTTTCCAGCCTCTAAAACATCTGACACACTTGTATATGGATCGAAATGTAAATCTGGTAATACCAAGCAGTGCCCCCTTTCAACCTCTTGGGGCACTCGTTGAATTATCCATGGGTCAATGCAACATTCATGCTTTACCACACGATTTAATGGACTGGTTTCCACATTTGGAAACTCTTATATTAGTGGCAAACCGTCTAAGCTCCTTGAATGTGTCTCGATGTAAGACAGAACGACTGCATCTAGTAGATCTCAGCATGAACATGTTTCGAGATCTGACTCCAGACAAATTGATGTTCGTTTGTCCAACCCACTATATCTCTCTGATAGGGAACCCGATCCGTTACATTTCGGAAGACGCACTACCATCATTGCCAGTCCACATGATTACGCTAGGTGGAGAGCCAATTACTGCACAAATGTTTTTAAACATCACAACTGGTTTTGCTAGGTCAACTATTAGCGAACTTGGTCTTACATACATGCAGTTGCGTGATGGCATTCCAGTAGACGTATTCAGACCTTTATATAATCATCCATTTGACTTACTATTTATCCTCACCAGCGGGGATCTCGCGCTATACAAAAACATCTTCTTTGGGTTGAGCTGCCTTGAGTTGGGTTTAACCGGAAATTTCATCAAAGAAGTCGAACCAGAATATTTCCGAGGAATGTCTCGTCTGCGATCATTGAAATTGGCGGATAACAAAATAATATACATTAATATACACAATAACTCTTGGGAAAGTAATATGGAGTATTTGGATCTGTCTACAAATAACATATTAACCCTTCAAGGTTACCAGTTACGTGGCCTTCGAAATTTAAAGGCCTTGAATCTTAGCCATAATTGGGAACTGTATTATTTTGACCTAATTTCGTATGACGGGTTTGAGAGCCTTGAGATACTTAATGTTACAGGAACGCGAATAGTAGTGACTGGCTTGTCGTCTGGCCTTTCCAGTTTTTATTGTGCTGACAACATAGGATACAACGGCTTTATACCGGGCGAGTCGTTTAACAACACAAGAAAGTTAGAAATCATAGACGTCACTAACTCGGAACTTAACAGAATACGTATTTGGGACTCCTATTTCAGTACATCTTTGTTTAGTGGATTAATTAATCTGCAGGAGCTACATCTGAGCAACAACCCTCTTGGGAATTTGCCAAATAGAGTTTTTGAGGACAACTCGTTGCTTGCTTACCTGATGATGGAAAACTGCAAAATTTCTAGTCTCACCGGAAACGTATTTCATGGATTGCAGTTGCTCGTTTATCTAAATTTGAACGGGAATAATTTGTTCATATTATCAACCAATATGTTTACCTATCTACCAGTTCTGGTGACTCTGAACATCAATGATAACAAACTCATGTTTGTAGAGGAAGGAGCCGTGGAGAAGGTCCCATTTCTCAGAAATTTGAGTCTGTCGAATAATCAGTTGGTGGCATTCAATCTCAGCACATGGAACACTCTGATGAAATACAATTTGAATTACATCGATGTTTCTGGAAACCCGTTGGCATGTCAGTGCAGGTATTACTGGCTGCATGACCTCGCCAACTCAGCTGAAATTCTTTTACACCCAAATGAAACCCTTTGCTCGGACGATTCCTTGATTCAACTGCGGGGTAAACCTTTGTTCAGGTTTGATCTGAGTAAATATTGTGTTCCAAACATTGTACTCCTGTGTACCCTCCCTTTCGTTGCACTCGCCTTGCTTATTTGTCTGCTGCTCGCTTTCCACAACAGTTGGTTGATCAGGTACAAGCTATTCCTAGTGAAACTTGCGATCATCGGCTACAGAGAAATACAAGATGCGCGAGAACACGACGAGTTTGTCTTTGATCTGAACATCATGTTTACTGAAGACGATGAGTTGTGGGCCAGAGAGCACCTGCGACCTACCTTAGAAGAGCGACTTCCCGATTTCGACAGGTATTCCTTCGGTGATGATGACCTCACCCTTGGTATGCACTACCTGGAGGCAGTACACTACGCTGTGGAGCATAGCTTCAAGACCATCCTGCTCCTCAGCAGACATGCTGTCCGGGACAACTGGTTTCTCATCAAGTTTCGCACGGCAATGAACCACGTGCATGACGAGCTGACAGAAAACACCGTAGTCATCTCTCTAGAAGATATTCCTGAGGACGAGATTCCGTACTTGGTTCGTCTGTATCTTAGCGACCGAAGACCGTACATGAGATGGACCGAAGATATCAGGGGACGCGAATACTTCTGGAACGAGCTAACAAAGGTTGTAACTTTTAATTTGAAGTACAACCCTTTGATACCACCAGCGTAACTTTTCGCAAATATTTCGCATGTATTTCTAGAGTAGATCATATTCTTACATACATAATTTAATCAATGCAGATCTACTTTAAAAACACCTCCTACATGGTCCTGGTGGTGTGATCGTAACAAACGCCATCATCAGTCAAACGTAAAAGTGTTTGTGTTATAATAATAATAATGGCATAAACAATGTTCTAACTAGCAAATAATTATTAAATAAATACATAGCGTGAGCCTTTAATTGAGTGGCGTGCCCCATCAATTGATAAGAACACGCCGCACCTCCGGCGATTTACAAAAACATCTTCTGGAATGTCATGCAAATAACCTTTTAAGTCATAATGTCCAGTTATTTGGCATTGAGAACAATTGTAAGAAAAATCATTCTCGTACCACATGAGCATACAAAAGATATTCTAAAGTTCAACCGGTTTAATACTACTGATATCTGTCATAATGATGGCTTCCATTTATATAGCGCCTAATCTTACAGCGCGATTACATGATAATATTACTGATGATAGACAAAATCTGTGCAAAAATCATGCAAACAAATTAACAGCTGATGATAATTTAACTTGATGAATATGGCCCGTATAACAAACCCCATTAGTTCTGTGTCTAAAGATTTAGTTGTCACAAGTGGAACATGTTAGTGATCAATTGTTATGCATTGCCTCGTTGTTTCTAATTTGACGATACAGATTTAACTAGCAATATTTATCATGTCTATACTGAAACTATTTTGAATATGACGTTTACTGGCCATCTACTATTAAAGTATGTACGTAATTTGTGGTCCGAAATCGCCACCCCCCCCCCCCCCCCCCCCCGTACGCACTGTTGGGCAATTCCACGCCAAAGTGGACATTTGACCAAACATTTTACAAGCATTTTTATAATACAAATTTGGTATCAAATCAAAGCTTAAATTCTATATTTTTGGAATTCAATGAGAAAATTTTAGTTTTACATAATTTTAGTTGTTTTTTTTTATAATAATTTTATAACCATAATTGAACCCCACAAATTTGACATTTTTGTGAAAAAGTGTTTTGATCCTGTGTTTGTTTTATATTTCCCCAGTTAAGCCTAAAAACCATTATTCTGACTCCTGAGATATGACCATTTCGTAAAATAGTAAATGTGTATGATTTATTTGATTTGTTATGCTTCAATGACTTCTTATTTTCAGCCTATGAAAATGTCCTTCCGTTACCGAAAAATCAATATTTTTAATTTTGTGGCTCACATAATTGTTAGAGAGCAGACCAATCTTCAGTGCAAAGCAAGTTCAAGTAGGCCTTCCCATTGCTAACAATTGTATTACTCATTGTTTCTTCGTTAATTAATAAATAACAAAAGAAAATGTCCTTCCGTTACACATGGTAACAGATGGACAAGGTACCTCATATTACATATTATGACAAAATTTATGTTAAAAAATTGGTCTCTCATATATGAAAACCCAAAATAATGAGACAATACCTGCAATGGCCAGCTATCAGTGGCGTAGCGTGGTCAGACTAGTAATTTTCTGTGTTTCAACCAATCAGATTTGTGCATTTAGAACATTTGATCTTGCTCACAATTGATTTTATCTCTTTCTGCAACAGGGCCCCTGTACCATGGTGCCATTTGTCTGGATTTCTATTGTATGGGGATTAGTAGGTCTATTTAACTGTGGTGAGCCAGGGTGTGAATAGGCTCTGATCATGACTTTGAATAGGTCTTTTTTATACAATACACCCCTATAGAATTCTTGGACATGGGTGTAGGTCTAAAATAATTAAATTTTACATGAAATTTGCAAACTAAAAACAAGGCTGTAGAAAAAGCAAGAAATAATATATCTCCAATTATTTAATATGTTGTAGAAATGATATCAAGCCAAGATTTAAACAAAAACAATTCTCAAAATTATTTGATCCACGAGGTAAAACGGAAGGTCAAAATCTAAGGTCAAAGGTTATCGTATCCAAACTCACTCATGCATGAACACAAATGGCATAAATGGATTGCACATAACATCCCCAGTCCAATGACACCATTACAAAATAAATTGACACAACGGTTAATGGACAATGGCCATTTGAAAAATGGTTCCCACGCCCATTTCTTACAAAACTCCCCCATAAGAATCGACCATAGCGCCAAAACCATTGGGCGGATTGGGCTAAAACTTAAATACTTGCGCTTTTAAAGGTTGAAATATCATACATACCAAATATTAGCAAATTTGAAGGGGGCTGCGATGAAAATTTTCACTTTTTTAAAAGGTGATTTGACATGGAATGACCCTACTGTGTCATATCATACATTATAGTCCATTATGTCCTTCCGTTACCGAACATTGGTCCGCTTTGTGTGAAATAACTCAAATATCTGCGGACAAATTTTAATCAAAGAACAAGTAAATTCTTCTTAACCCTTCAGAGAATGAAATGTGTACCCTTAAAATATTTTGTATTATTTAATATCACAGAGTTAACAAAACCTTGTCCATTTTGGTGTCCTTCCGTTACCGACCTCATTTGTATGCATATTCAATAATGTGCGGAGATAAACAAAATAAAACAATTATGGGACCTTAAAACTATATGTTTTGGAAGTATTGTTATCAAAATAGACTGTTCTAACAACACAAGTATTTAAAAATGTCTTTCTTAAAGTTGACAATTTGTGTCTGAGTGTCCTTCCATTACCATGGATTGACCATGAATAAGAGCCATTGGAGCATGAAATATAGTAAGAAAAAAATAGAAATGTAAATGCTTGTGATGTCCATATGCTATCTATGATACAAACTCATTTTAGACCACAAAAGAGATGTTTCCTTCTCATAAATGGTCTTTAAATTTCAAAATTAATATTATTGTACAATTCGTATAGACTTTTCAGAGGTCCTTCCGTTACCATCCTTCCGTTACCGAACACTGGAGTAATTAATGTCTCATACTTAATATACCAATGTAGATATTTTTCTTAAAAGGTGGTGTTATACTCTGTGAACATAAGGAAATTGACTAGTAGCCAACTAAACATGATAAACCTCGTAACTTCACAGAGATTGGGTCATAACTAAAAAACTTGAAAATCCATGTCCATTTTGGCGTCCTTCCGTTACCGGCCTCATTAGTGTCCATATCTAATTTACATAATGCGGTCAAAATTTTAGAAATAGTGGAAATCAAAGGTGTCCCAACAAGGATCAAAGACATGCCATTTAGAATAAAAAATCAAAAGCAGGATCCTGGAATTATTTGATTTAAGTTCCAAAATTGTGTCTGAATGTCCTTCCGTTACAGTGGAATTGCCCTGTTTGCACTTTTTGTTTGCATGTGCTTGAATGCAGCGTACACATCAACGTGACCCCCCCCCCCCCCCCCCCCCTTCTTATGTTTACGTCAGTGATGTGTCCGAGTCCAGTCAGTCCGAGTCCGAGTCCAAGTCCGAGTCCGGCCTTCCGAGTCTGAGTCCGAGTCCGAGTCCGGCATGTCCGAGTCCGAGTCCGGCACATGTGCAAATATAAATAAATAAATAAATAAATAAATGAATAAATAAATAAATAAATAAATGAATAAATACATAAATAAATACATAAATAAATAAATAAATAAATAAATAAATAAATAAATAAATAAATAAATAAATAAAAAAATAAATAAATAAATAAATAGATAAATAAATAAATAAATAAATAAAAAATAAATAAAAACATGAATGAATAAATAAATGCATGAGTTAATTAATAAATAGATAAATAAATAAATAAAAAATTGAATAAAAAAATGAATGAATGAATGAATAAATAAATAAATAAATAAATAAATAAATAAATAAATAAATAAATAAATAAATAAATAAATAAATAAATAAATAAATAAATAAAAAATAAATAAATGATATATTGATATATAAAAGCTGTGAAAGAACTTCCTTCCCCTTCGAATATTGCTGCAGAACTCGCTGCGACACCATTGACCGGCCTATGTTAAAGGGATAGTTGAGTTCTGGTAGAGAGAGTACAGCTTTAGTAAAACTTAATGTTAGTAACCAAAACCTGCACCATTACATTACAAACTAATAGTTATAACTCCACCATGCTCAAAAGGAATTAAAAAATTACAAACGACTAAGTTTCAATGCCTATTATCATTAAAAAAGAGCTGTTTAAAGTAAAGAGGGCGCTTTAAAAGAATCATTTGTTAAAACCATTTTAAATAAAATATTGTGCATGTGATGTTTCGTTGAAATAGTGATTAGATAGAGAGATAATCACCAACTATCTAAGAACCTCTTTTGAACAATTTTGAAAAGAGGAAGAATTTGAAAAAATAGAAAACATAAATAAATGATTTATTGATTGATATATAAAAGCTGTGAAAGATCTTCCTCCAAAAGTAGAAACACGGAAGACAGTCCAGGGCAGGCAGTGGACTACTACTCCGTGATGGACCCAAGGGGAAGAAAGTAAGGACGTTGATTCACATCGAAGTGTAATGCATCACAAGGTTAGGTAAAGTCAATGCGCACGTAATGAAAGTACATATATATCAATACTAAATAAAACTCGATTACCAATAATGCACGCATTGTGTAATTAATTAATTTAGTTATATATAACCTGTATATTACTCGCTTATGACCTGTACAGTACACTGTTTTTATGTCTATGTTATAGATATTGTTCACCAAAACAAAAAAAGTGCAAGATTATTGTATCATATGAAAATAGAATACCACATAAAAACTAGTCTAAGAAACTAAGGATATGCACATGATCATTTTGGTCATGTTGGTGGTGTAACATTGATTCGTGTATTAACACAAAACGGTTGATGTGACATTATAATCATTGTAGCATGTATTGTATATTATATCAAATCTCTATAATACCCTAATGGTGTGTTAATTACACTGTTTACATTTTGATGTTACCTATTATTGCTATAATTGTACTAAGTCAGCATTTCATTGGAAATTATAATATATGTTTGTTTTTATCATAATTATTATTCATGCCTCCGCTTAAAAAGACATGCGATATATCTTGCAAAATGCACTTAAAATGTATAATTCCAGAGAAGTTGCATCATTTTCTTATTCTGGGTACAAAACTTGATCAAACGTATACAATTAAATCTGTAGTCAAGAAAAGCACTAAATTAATTTATATAAAACAATGTTTGTAGTTATTTGTCGGTTCATATCGCTGTTATGTTCATGTTAATAATATTAAATATTATAATAAAAATAGGTTTATTTGATCGAACATAACAATGAGTGTATTTATCGTAAAGGGAAGTAGCAAAAACTTACTTAGAACTTGCATGTTTGAGTTGAATTAATCACACTCAAATTAAGTTCCAGCACAACATCACCTCAACATTTGACTTCTTACCCCGGTGGTGTCACTTCACAATTTTGCAAAAAATAGAGTATCCGTTCGTAACAGGCCACAATGTACAATCTCTTTGCATTCGCAGTCTTTAGAATGCTTGTGTTCGTAAACGAGTCCGAGTCCGGCACATGTGCAAATATAAATAAATATATAAATAAATAAATGAATAAATAAATAAATAAATAAATGAATAAATACATAAATAAATACATAAATAAATAAATAAATAAATAATAAATAAATAAATAAATAAATAAATAAATAAAAAAATAAATAAATAAATAAATAGATAAATAAATAAATAAATAAATAAAAAATAAATAAAAACATGAATGAATAAATAAATGCATGAGTTAATTAATAAATAGATAAATAAATAAATAAAAAATTGAATAAAAAAATGAATGAATGAATGAATAAATAAATAAATAAATAAATAAATAAATAAATAAATAAATAAATAAATAAATAAATAAATAAATAAATAAATAAATAAAAAATAAATAAATGATATATTGATATATAAAAGCTGTGAAAGAACTTCCTTCCCCTTCGAATATTGCTGCAGAACTCGCTGCGACACCATTGACCGGCCTATGTTAAAGGGATAGTTGAGTTCTGGTAGAGAGAGTACAGCTTTAGTAAAACTTAATGTTAGTAACCAAAACCTGCACCATTACATTACAAACTAATAGTTATAACTCCACCATGCTCAAAAGGAATTAAAAAATTACAAACGACTAAGTTTCAATGCCTATTATCATTAAAAAAGAGCTGTTTAAAGTAAAGAGGGCGCTTTAAAAGAATCATTTGTTAAAACCATTTTAAATAAAATATTGTGCATGTGATGTTTCGTTGAAATAGTGATTAGATAGAGAGATAATCACCAACTATCTAAGAACCTCTTTTGAACAATTTTGAAAAGAGGAAGAATTTGAAAAAATAGAAAACATAAATAAATGATTTATTGATTGATATATAAAAGCTGTGAAAGATCTTCCTCCAAAAGTAGAAACACGGAAGACAGTCCAGGGCAGGCAGTGGACTACTACTCCGTGATGGACCCAAGGGGAAGAAAGTAAGGACGTTGATTCACATCGAAGTGTAATGCATCACAAGGTTAGGTAAAGTCAATGCGCACGTAATGAAAGTACATATATATCAATACGAAATAAAACTCGATTACCAATAATGCACGCATTGTGTAATTAATTAATTTAGTTATATATAACCTGTATATTACTCGCTTATGACCTGTACAGTACACTGTTTTTATGTCTATGTTATAGATATTGTTCACCAAAACAAAAAAAGTGCAAGATTATTGTATCATATGAAAATAGAATACCACATAAAAACTAGTCTAAGAAACTAAGGATATGCACATGATCATTTTGGTCATGTTGGTGGTGTAACATTGATTCGTGTATTAACACAAAACGGTTGATGTGACATTATAATCATTGTAGCATGTATTGTATATTATATCAAATCTCTATAATACCCTAATGGTGTGTTAATTACACTGTTTACATTTTGATGTTACCTATTATTGCTATAATTGTACTAAGTCAGCATTTCATTGGAAATTATAATATATGTTTGTTTTTATCATAATTATTATTCATGCCTCCGCTTAAAAAGACATGCGATATATCTTGCAAACTGCACTTAAAATGTATAATTCCAGAGAAGTTGCATCATTTTCTTATTCTGGGTACAAAACTTGATCAAACGTATACAATTAAATCTATAGTCAAGAAAAGCACTAAATTAATTTATATAAAACAATGTTTGTAGTTATTTGTCGGTTCATATCGCTGTTATGTTCATGTTAATAATATTAAATATTATAATAAAAATAGGTTTATTTGATCGAACATAACAATGAGTGTATTTATCGTAAAGGGAAGTAGCAAAAACTTACTTAGAACTTGCATGTTTGAGTTGAATTAATCACACTCAAATTAAGTTCCAGCACAACATCACCTCAACATTTGACTTCTTACCCCGGTGGTGTCACTTCACAATTTTGCAAAAAATAGAGTATCCGTTCGTAACAGGCCACAATGTACAATCTCTTTGCATTCGCAGTCTTTAGAATGCTTGTGTTCGTAAACGAGTCCGAGTCCGGCACATGTGCAAATATAAATAAATAAATAAATAAATAAATGAATAAATAAATAAATAAATAAATGAATAAATACATAAATAAATACATAAATAAATAAATAAATAAATAAATAAATAAAAAAATAAATAAATAAAAAAATAAAAAAATAAATAAATAAATAAATAGATAAATAAATAAATAAATAAATAAAAAATAAATAAAAACATGAATGAATAAATAAATGCATGAGTTAATTAATAAATAGATAAATAAATAAATAACAAATTGAATAAAAAAATGAATGAATGAATGAATAAATAAATAAATAAATAAATAAATAAATAAATAAATAAATAAATAAATAAATAAATAAATAAATAAATAAAAAATAAATAAATGATATATTGATATATAAAAGCTGTGAAAGAACTTCCTTCCCCTTCGAATATTGCTGCAGAACTCGCTGCGACACCATTGACCGGCCTATGTTAAAGGGAAAGTTGAGTTCTGGTAGAGAGAGTACAGCTTTAGTAAAACTTAATGTTAGTAACCAAAACCTGCACCATTACATTACAAACTAATAGTTATAACTCCACCATGCTCAAAAGGAATTAAAAAATTACAAACGACTAAGTTTCAATGCCTATTATCATTAAAAAAGAGCTGTTTAAAGTAAAGAGGGCGCTTTAAAAGAATCATTTGTTAAAACCATTTAAAATAAAATATTGTGCATGTGATGTTTCGTTGAAATAGTGATTAGATAGAGAGATAATCACCAACTATCTAAGAACCTCTTTTGAACAATTTTGAAAAGAGGAAGAATTTGAAAAAATAGAAAACATAAATAAATGATTTATTGATTGATATATAAAAGCTGTGAAAGATCTTCCTCCAAAAGTAGAAACACGGAAGACAGTCCAGGGCAGGCAGTGGACTACTACTCCGTGATGGACCCAAGGGGAAGAAAGTAAGGACGTTGATTCACATCGAAGTGTAATGCATCACAAGGTTAGGTAAAGTCAATGCGCACGTAATGAAAGTACATATATATCAATACTAAATAAAACTCGATTACCAATAATGCACGCATTGTGTAATTAATTAATTTAGTTATATATAACCTGTATATTACTCGCTTATGACCTGTACAGTACACTGTTTTTATGTCTATGTTATAGATATTGTTCACCAAAACAAAAAAAGTGCAAGATTATTGTATCATATGAAAATAGAATACCACATAAAAACTAGTCTAAGAAACTAAGGATATGCACATGATCATTTTGGTCATGTTGGTGGTGTAACATTGATTCGTGTATTAACACAAAACGGTTGATGTGACATTATAATCATTGTAGCATGTATTGTATATTATATCAAATCTCTATAATACCCTAATGGTGTGTTAATTACACTGTTTACATTTTGATGTTACCTATTATTGCTATAATTGTACTAAGTCAGCATTTCATTGGAAATTATAATATATGTTTGTTTTTATCATAATTATTATTCATGCCTCCGCTTAAAAAGACATGCGATATATCTTGCAAAATGCACTTAAAATGTATAATTCCAGAGAAGTTGCATCATTTTCTTATTCTGGGTACAAAACTTGATCAAACGTATACAATTAAATCTGTAGTCAAGAAAAGCACTAAATTAATTTATATAAAACAATGTTTGTAGTTATTTGTCGGTTCATATCGCTGTTATGTTCATGTTAATAATATTAAATATTATAATAAAAATAGGTTTATTTGATCGAACATAACAATGAGTGTATTTATCGTAAAGGGAAGTAGCAAAAACTTACTTAGAACTTGCATGTTTGAGTTGAATTAATCACACTCAAATTAAGTTCCAGCACAACATCACCTCAACATTTGACTTCTTACCCCGGTGGTGTCACTTCACAATTTTGCAAAAAATAGAGTATCCGTTCGTAACAGGCCACAATGTACAATCTCTTTGCATTCGCAGTCTTTAGAATGCTTGTGTTCGTAAACATGTACATAGTATGCCATAGGGTTACAACTGAATACCAACGTGAACATTTGTTTATTTATTTATTTCTTTTAGTTTTTCCTTTTATTTGGGGCGGGGGGGGGGGGGGGGGGGGTTAATGATAAACCTTGCAGAATATGAAGTGACACCACCGGGCTTTAATGTACCAGGTATAGATATAGTATTCATCGCAGACGATTGCATATACGACATTATGTCTGGGTTGCTGATTAACTTGTCTTCCTACTATTGTCTATATTCTTGTAAATTAGTTTGCACTATGTATGTATATTTAGCAATGCACATGTAATATTATATACATTTGTTAACCAGTGGGGACTAAATTTAAAAGTGTTGTTTGATTATGGACAATTTAGCATAGCAATAAATACATAGGGTACACATTAAAGTGGCCAATTAACATAAACATTTCTCCCATCTGTGTTTTTTTTTTCATTACAAGAAGTCGAGTAAAGTTTAAGTAGCCATTACTTAGTTTAGAATGGGCAAAGCCTCATGTTTTACACACATCATAACATAACACATGCATCAATGTTTGCACCCATGTAGTCAGATATACTT
>JBAMJV010010844.1:0-49897 GCA_037951105.1 Echinarachnius parma | reverse complement strand
TGTACAACCTTGCAGACTAGCATGCTGGAAGTCCACAGGGCACATGAAGCGGACATTGAAAAGTGTCTACACAAAAACACAAATGCTGCACCTCCATTTATCCAGCCTACGCCATAAATCTGGTCAGAATAGTGTCATCAGGGATAAAGAGGTGGTAGTCAAGGTCAAGGATAACAGAAAACAGCAGTTGCGGTTGATGCAATGTTCAACATATGGCACGTCATTACATAGAGTTAAAACATGTTAAGCAATCAATGTGTGGTACACATATCAGCTGCTAAAAGATGTTCCTTTAATGAGATCATGCACTTGTTCTGACTGATACAGTGGGACCAGTCTGAAGTCTGCTGAGTAGGAACCGAGGTATTCCCTATCCAAATCCAAATGCACAGCTCCTGATCCAAATGAAATTTTCAGAGTATTAGCTAACAAAAACACACCTTCTGAGCTTCCTCTGTGAAGGGTGAATAGACAACTTGAACTTTCTCTAGGACAAACTCGTCTGTACATTGGTGGTGGACTTAAATAAGGAACAAACAAGTGTTATACTTTAAGTGAGGTATGTTATGGAAGTTCTAGCCCTTGAATCTACACAACAGGAGGCTGATACAAGGATCATACTCCAAACACTCTACAGTGTCCAAAATGACGGAGTCGTCAGAGTAGTTATTCATAATAATGTCACTGACATCATAAACATGTGTATATATCATGGTTTAATACATCTCATCGATTTCTCAAAGCTGTGGTTGAGGAGTGAGGGCAGCCTATATAGAATTGGAATATACTGGCAATGAAAGATTTGGCAAAAACCAGGCCGATGCAATAACAGATGACATTATTTGGGAAAATTTGGGACTGGACCTGGTCTCGGTCTGGAAATTGTCGAAAATGTTTGGTCTCGGCTTCGAACATTTTCTACGACTACCCCCCCCCCCCCCCCCCCTCCACTTACAGGATTCTCAACACCAATGGGACCTGGTCTCGGCCTCGAACATTTTAGACCGGACCTGTTCTGGCCCCCCCTCCTGGAAATTCCTGTGTCCGCCACTGCTCATAACACCACATCGCACCCGTGTCTACAACAGACTGGCCTATCAAGGCTCGCCTCCCGAGATGCTTGACACCAGTTCAGAGAGCACCTGCCAGTGCTAAACCAAAACAAAGTAACCTGCCTACATTATTCATGTGCAACGCCCGCTCGGCCTGCAATAAATTTGATGAACTATCCGCCGTCTTATCCTACTATCACACTGATGTTGCTCAACTGCGCAGCAGTTGATAGATCATCTGATAGCGACCATTGATTACATCAAAACAAAGCACCAAGACGCTGGTCTCGTTTTTCTTGGTGATTTCAATCAGCTGAATCTTGATGCATTACTCGCGAATCACTCATTACGCCAAGTTGTTGAAACCAGAGGGGATAACATTCTAGACAAATTATTACGAATATTTATGGTCATTATAAAACTAAACCTCAAATTTGTTCTCATATTGGAATGTCAAATCATAATTCAGTATTGTGGTCTCCTATTATAATAGTTAAAGAACTCCAAAAGGCGACACGTTATATATTTCAAAGACCTATGCCGGATATGAATGGCCTGAAATCGTAGATGATGATGATGTTAATGTTCAATGTAATGCTTTCTATGAAACTTTAAATGATACTATTGATAAACATTTCCCGATATGTAAAGTAAAGCTACATTGTGACGATAAATCATGGATGACTGGATAAATAAAGTCATGAATTCATAAGAGACAAGTTTCACAAACCATACCTTATGGAAGCGATTACGTAATAAAGTTATATCATCCATTGAAAATGCTACAATATGTAATCACGCCACACGTGTTCAGAGACATACAAAGAGTAACCCTTCTCGCTGGTATCGCAAAATACGCGTTCTTACAGGACAGCGTCGATGTTCTCCTAACATCCCAGTTGCAGGTGTGGACCCTGAGGAGAGTGGCACAATCGCTAATTTATCAAAGATAATTTTGTATTGGTATCTTCTAATCTGCTACACAACTTGATCATGCAGCACTGCCATTATACTTACCTTCATCGCGAAGTCTACCACTAGTCCATCCGTGGCAAGTTAATAAAGCTCTTTCTCAAATTAAACGTTCAACTTCAAGTGGTCCAGATGGTATCTCTGCACGACTCATCCGGCATTTTTTTGTTTGTGGAACTTGCTAAGCCATTGTCTCGCATAATCAACACTTCCTTCAGCTCTGGGAAGGTTCCAGATAATTGGAAGCATGCGATTGTTGTTCCAATTCCCAAAACAAGTCCATCAAGTATTGACAAACTAATACCAATATCTTTGACCGACCATATTGCTGAAGTCATCGCAAAATTAATATTGCAATACATTGGACAACATATTGACCGGTTTCAATTTGGAAATAGAAAATGCTAATCATCATCTCATTGTTTGATTAATATTATTCATCATTTGTATTTATACGCCGAAATCCCTAAAACGTTGTCAACACTTCTTCTTACTGACTTTAAGAAAGCTTTTGATCGCAAGTTATATCAAATAGGGGTCCAATCCTCAGCAATACCCCGGATTTGTGACTTCCTTTCCTGTCGTATGCAATGTGTTCGTTACTATTGCGTTCTGTCTGATTCCTGTACTATTAATGCTCGAGTCCCTCAGGGTACAAAGCGGGGTCCATTAATATTGATAATTATGATTAATGACTTTAAGTTAAATAATAATATACACACTTTTAAATGTGTTGATGATTTAACAATGATTAAGTGCCACGAACTTGCCCAAGAATCACACATGATGAACTCTGCTGATAACTTATCTGTCTGGGCTGATGATAATAAAATGAAATGAAATCCTATAAAATGTTTGACAATGGATATTTGTTTCTCTAGGGCAACAGTTAATATGACGAGTATAATTTTAGAGAATTGTTTATTGGCAACAGTGAGTGAAGTAAAATTATTAGGAATTACTATACAAAATTATTTAAAGTGGGATGCTCACAAAAATGACATTGAAAAAGGGCAAGTGCAAAATAATATATGCTCCGTTCTTTGGTTAAATATGGTCTTCCACAGGAAGATATTATAACTGTTTTTGTTGGTTATATTCGCCCCTTACTTGAATATGCCAGTCCTGTTTGGAGTGGAGGACTCACGCAAAGTCAAAAAGAGAGATTAGAGAGAATACAAAAGAGAGCGTTGCGGAAAATTTTTCGTAGGGATTAAAATGACTATAAAAATGTCCTTGACCAATCTCAACTACAAACATTAGATCTAAGGCGCCAAAATGTATGTGTAACGTTCTATGAAAAAACATTATCACTCACTGCCTAATTTAAACAATTTCTCCCACCAAAACAATTAGTCAGGTGGCTTAGTGAAATGATCGTTACCGGCCGGATAAAAGCGCCATTTTTGGCACAGAGCTTCTTTTTGACCTACTAAACAATATTAGAGGGGGAGCCCAAGGCAAAAAATGCGTTTAGGGGCGTGGGGGCGGGGCGCAGTACTGGAGCCCCCAATTGATAATTAATGTAAAATCACAGTGATTCTTGTTCATTTAATTACATTTGATGAGTACAATTTTTTTTTCTTTTTTTTTTCAAATAGCTTGATCAAATCCAGTGACTTTTTTTTTTTTTTTTTTTTTTTTTTTTGGGGGGGGGGGGGGGGGGGGTTATGTGTTTTTGTTTGGCCTGGTTAGATTACTTTTGTATGTTTAGGATGTATATCAAAATTGTAAATTTCCCAAGATCACAAGTACTGGGGTGGATAAACTCTGTTTTGTATGATGGGGGGGGGGGGGGGGGCACATCAAGAATAATTTCAGGGGCGTAAACTACATTTTTCTCTTTAAAATTAATGTTGTATAGATTTTCCCGCTCATTTTCGCGATTGTGTCAATCGAATTGATAATAGGAGCAAACGAATTCGCGCGATTTGCGATCGCCGTACCAAAGCAGCATTCGAATTCGTAAATAGTCGTTCAAAATCATGAAGGAGCAAGTGAATTTGCACAAAGAGCATACCTTTTCATCAATAGTCAATCGAATTCGCGAAAGGGCAGTTGACAGTTGGCTGCACATTCGCGAATTCGAATGCCCATAAATAAACTTCTGTGCCTATTCACGAAAGTGTGTGCGTATGCATGAATTCCTATGCACTTATTCGGAATTTGGTAGACCGATACCAACGATTGCGCGGCAACGCGCGAATTCGAATGACCCTAAATGAATTCGATTGAAAAAAATGCAAAATTGAGCGGGAAAACCTATATTAGCGCACTTCGTTTGTTTTCTGTTATAACATTATTATGCCACTAAGTAACAGGGGATCAAAATCAGCCCATTCTTTTTGTATTCACCACATCAAAGGTTAATAGCAATGTACTATTTCATAGAACAAGAACCGGTTGGATAGAATGTGTTATTCATGTGTAATGATGATATTTATTGATCAATAATTTCACCGAGCCTTGCTTGGCCTGGCTAGCACGCATGTACACACATAGGTGTACATATCATTGTGCGGAGATTAGTCTCCCGCTTGCTGCACTATCCAACGCAAAAACAGTTTTGCCGGCTGATTTCTCTCTCCATTTAGTTAGCAAATGCAAACAAAATTTCGTTTATGTGATCCACAATTTATATAATTGATAATGATTACCGACTCTCTTGTTTTGAAGACCGCAACAAGTAGACACAATTATTATATCCCGTCTGTTTTCCTTGGATCATTCACAAGAAAGATGATTACAAGAAAGTTGATATGGAGAAAAATCGGTAAATTCTTGAAGATACTTTACATCAAATGTGTTCTTTATGAGTTTATGCAGCTGCTCGTTTAATTTCCACTTTGATTTTATGCATCTAATGTTTGTTTTATGCTGTCAAACTAAAATTATCCGGTAATATGACATGATACCATACACTTTACTGTACGTTGGTGGCCAGTTGATGGAACATCGGACTACGCCCTCTGACGTCACCCAAGCTCCATAGTCTAATTACGAACTGGCTTATTGCACCAACATGTTTTTAATTATATTTTGTGCCCTTATTTCAGCATAACAAATGGTGTAAATTCTTCTCAAGAATTATACCACAGTCCAAATAATAAAAAAAAAAATATATAAATATTACATTTATATAGCGATTAATACAATGTTTATAAGCGCATTATTATGACCCTCGGTCATCAGGTACAGGTCAAACCCGTACAATTATCTTGCGCACCGTCTCAACTCCCTGGGGAGCATGCTAGCCCAGCTGCCCACCGGGCGCTGAAGGCTAATTGACACCCGACCAAGTACCCATTTATACTTCTGGTTAGAGAGCAGCAATGTGGATTAATTGTCTTGCTGAAGGACAAAGTGGGCTGGGTTCGAACTCGGGATGTCGAGATCGGAAAGCGCGCGCTCTACCAATCTTGCCACACCACGTCCACAAAGATGTTCAAAACCTGATCTCACCCTTTGTCAAACAGTTGGGCAGTCGTTAACATGACATTTCTCTAGGTCACTATGGTTAAAATTGCAAGGGACACAGGAAACTGACAATCTTCATGCCTCTTATACAGACCAGTATGATGGTGCTCTCGTAACCTTGCCCTGTTTTATTGACAACATTGTATTTTCAGAGTTTGTTCATAGCAATAAAGTGAACAAATGTAATAATTTACTTGCCCCGCACATCTTGTTTTAAAGGGATAGTTGAGTTCTGGTAAGGAGAGTACAGTTTTGGTGAAACTGAATTTTAGTAACCAAAACCTGCATCATTACATTACAAACTAATAGTTATAACTAGAAAGGAACAAAAAATTACAAATGACGTAGTAAAGATCATGTTATCATTCAAAAAGAGCCGTAATAAAATATTGTGCATGTGATGCTCTGTTGAAATAGGGATTAGATAGAGAAATAACCAACAACTATTTAAATACCTATATTGTAACTTTTTGAAAAGAGGAATTATTTTTTTGAATTTTTAACGGCTGGTTCAAAATTCTCTAATAAACCTGGGGCCCCAGGTTTATTACAAATTGTTATATTTATGGATATTTCAGCCGTCTCTGAACCGATTTTGATCAAACAAAGATGATTTTATTATTGAAATATTATGCTCTTTCAAATTTTACACTTAGTTTTTCATTACCTCACAAACAAAATAAGTAGTCTAGTGCCCTCTCTACCAAAACTTAACTATCCCTTTAAGTGAAAGGCTTACTATCATTTCAGTCGAATTGTGTAGTCCTCCAATGTTTTTGCTTTTTTTGAAAATAGACCTTGCTATTGTTAATTGACCATGGTAATTCATGCATGCAGTGGCGTAGCGAGGGTCAAGTGATTGGGGGGGCACAGCTGCGAGGGAGCGGAGCGACCAAGCCCGAGGGCGCGTAGCGCCCGAGGGGGGGGAGGGTGTGGGAGGGGGTGTCCCCCCTCCCACGGTAGGGAGCTTTTGCAAATTTTTACTTGAAATAATGCAATTTGGTGCATACCTTGGAAGGAAATTTGATAATACTGAATTAAAGAAATCATTTCCCTCATGATAAAGTATACACACACAATCAAACCTACGTGTACACACACACCAGACTCAAATACTCTCACGCCGTATGCTTGTCTACATTAATTTGGGGGAGGGTGTGGGAGGGGGTTCACCCCATCCCAATTTTTTTGAAATTTTTGAAATTGGTTTTTTTAAATATCACTGTAGAAGTATGGTCATTATTGTCTTTATCATTGTCTTAATCATGGGTGTTAAAATGGTATATAATAGTGAATCTACTCGTTACGTATTTTAAAACGGTAATAGCGAGGAAAGATTAAGCCCGTGAGATAGATCCACGTGATCCTGTATACTATAGAGCCATCGATATAGTCTAGGGCATTGAGCTCCAATGGAACTAAGCAAAAGTGGAGGGGAGACATTGCGAGGAAGCGAAGCGACCGATTGGGGGAGGGTGTGGGAGGGGGTTTCCCCCTCCCACAGTAGGGAGCTTTCGTATTTTGGGGCCTGAAATTGTGCGATTTGGTGCACACCTAGGACAGAAATTTCACGTAATATAAAGTATATAAGTATGGAACCAAACATACTTAATGACAAAGGAGGGGGACAATCTCCTCCCCTTTCTAATGTGGGGGACATAATATTCCAATTTTTTTTATTTGCATTCAGCGCTTATGGACCGAATTTACAAAAAGATATATTATTTCAAATTATTTTATTTTCCGATGATAGTGTGCTATAGACCTGATAGATGAGGGTCTAATAAATTTCGTATATATCAGTATTTCAGAATATGCGCGCGAAGCGCGCGGCAAAAATTAAGATTTACAGTCCTTTTCGAACTAAAAAAAAACCATCTATGCTCGGCTCCCTTGAATTAGTTTCAGTAGGCCTATGCTCAACTGATGCAGATATCGACTCTGGAGAAGATGACTGGTGCTCCTTCAATCATGATCATCAACAATATGCCTAGATTATGCATCAAGAATTAATGGAACGGGTGCATTTGGAGTGAAGAAATTAGTAAAAGAAGTTTGTCTTTACCTAGACATTTAGGACTACGTAGTGCAGATATGCGCCTTTATAGCCTGCATTAAGGCGTCAAAATTATCTATAAAAGCGGGAGGCAGATTCAAGATCCTAAAAGGGCCCTTGGTATGATAAACGATTTACCATGCTAGGAAGTTTGTTAGGCCTATACGCGCTCTATGTCTTCTGCAATGCGGTGAGCGTCGATCCTCGCGCACGGCGCTATATTGGAAGGATTCTTCAAACTGATATAGGTGCGCTATTGCACCTATTACACAGAAGGCACACGGTAAAATACTGCAGGGATGACAAAAAAGTACACGGTAATATATTGTTTAGATGTTGTTACCTATCACCTGGGTGACGAGGTACTCAGTAAAGTACCGTCTAAGGGGTTAGGGTTAGGGTTAGGGTTAGGGTTAGGGATAGGATCACTGTACAGATTATCCCACCGTGTCCATCAGATTACAGAAGATGTCATCCCTTCAGTATTTTACCGTGTGCCTTTCTTTTTTTTTACGGTGGCTTACTGTGTGCTTTTTGTGAATCGGGTGGCTATTGCTAGTACTAGGGAACGACTGTTATGTTCTTTGTTATTATCGTTGATAATGATTATTATCACACATTAAATAAAACGTGATAATAATGAATGATATACATTTTAGACACATTTGGCTTCATGTCGGGTCGTCATTTTTTTTTTTTTTTTTTTTTTTTTTTGCCAAACGGTTGGGGGGCACGTGCCCCCCCCCCCCGTGCCCCCCCCCCCCCCCCCCCCGTAGCTACGCCACTGCATGCATGAGCGATTACAACTTTAATTTATTCCCTGCACGTAGATGACTAAATATTTCCTTTAATTTGATATAGGATAATGTACACTCTATCTTAGATTAATATGAAATATTTCAACTTATACAAGTGTCCGTTTTTTTGGCGGAGTATACATTCGAGTTTGAATTTGAGTTTTATTATCCCAATAAATAGTACATCAATATAACAATCAAATGTAAATGTTTAACAAAAGGATAATTGGGACCAGAAAATAGCATTAAATGCTAATCGTGTGTGGTACCATTAACAAACATGAGTAACACAACAATGAGGATATAATTCTACATCTATGCTAAAATATGTTCTGTGATTAAATACAAAGCTTTGGTATTTAACACTAAATAAAAAGATAAAGGATTATATAACGTAATATTTACAAAAAGGCAAGAACCTCGGTTAAAAGTTCAGAACAATTATTCTATTAACATTTATGATATTAGAGTTCTACGAAAGCAAGACACTGATGCTTTCTCCCGTACATATAGTGGTAATTCCAAAAGCATGTGCCTCTGAATGACACTGAAACTTTACCCTGCGTAGTCCTTACCTTAGACACACTCAATTTCTTACTTTCCCTTTGTCTATAGTCTCATATTGGTGCTCTATTAAACACCAATAATTTTAACTCCTGAAATATCGTTTTTTTATGAGTCCTAATTGGACTAAATGTTATGACTCTTAGTACCATCTTTTGGCTTAATAATAAACACTTCATGTGTATTTCATAGTTACTTCCCCATACCTCAATTCCATTTGTGTTAATCTATATAAAACACCAAACTTTTTCCTAATACACTTTTTAACCCTTTCTATATGAGGTTTCCACGTCAAGTGTTTGTCTATATAAACTCCTACAAATGATGCAACATCAACCCATACTATTTCAGTCCCTGCTATTTTTAGTACCCCTTGAGTTACTACTGATCGCCTACTCCCTCTTTTTAACAAATAATTAGTCTTTAAGAGATTCACTGTAAGTTTTTTCACCTTACAACATATGGACGCCTTATCTAGATGCATACTAACTATATCCATATCAGTCAAATTCAGGCGGAAATGTATGAAACAAGTCAGAATCCTCGGCAAAAAGTCTAAAATTAAAATAATTTGTTGAGTTTGACAAATCATTTATATACATAAACAACAGGGTAGGTCCCAACACGGAACCCTGAGGAACGCCACATGTTATTATCTGTCGTAATGAACTATGTCCATCATAATTCACAAACTGAAATCTACGAGAAAGATAATCTTTAAATCACTGAAGAGGCAGGCCCCTTATTCCATAATGTTCTAATTTACCAACCAATATTCCATGATCAATTGTATCAAAAGCTTTCGTGAAATCTAAGAATACACCTGGTGTTACACTGCCCTTATCCAATGATTTAAGCACATCATTAATCAAATTAATTAGAGACAATTGAGTACTATCATGTTTACGAAAACCATACCGGTGCTTATACAAAACATCATTCCTTTTAAAATAATCAAGTAACCTCTTGTTTACTAATTTCTTAAATATTTTGGCCAATAGAGGCAAAACTGAAATAGGTCTATAATTGCCTGACACATCTCTATCCCGCTTATTAAAAATTGCTTTAACATTGACTATTTGTATTGTCTCCGGAAACACACCATTCAATAATGACAGATTATAAATATAAGCTAATGGTTTTGAAATTACATAAGCAGCATCCTTCAGCAATCGGGCTGGAATATTATCAAAACCACAAGCTTTCTTTACATTCAAAGTTGATAAATAGTCCTTCACCTCATAATGAGTAACTGGTTCCCAAAACAAAGAATCAACTTTTCCATCACTAAGATAATCTTTGAGTGAAATAACATCATCATCATTACCACTAAAAGATTTAGCAAGGTTAGGCCAAACATTAACCAAAAAATCATTAAAGCCTTCTGATATTTCTTTCCCTGAGGTTACAACTCTCTTATTACCATTGCCATCAGCACAGAGCTTATCTACATGTGATGCTTTTATTTTACTATTTCCACTATTCAATAGCGTATTGATTGACTTCCATGTTCGGCGCTGTATCGCATTTATACATTTTTTAAATAATTCACTATAATATTTCCTCTTTGCATTCCTCAAAACTGTAGTCAAGACATGTATATGGGTTCTATATTTTTCAGATCATCCTCATTATGATTTGATTTTAATACTTTACCATACAATTTATGTTTCTTTTTAATTGACTTCTTAATATCTCTAGTCAACCACGGTTTATCATTCTTCCTCTGGCGATGAACAATCGGAGCATATTGATCACAAATACCTATGAATGATTGTACAAATATATTGTATGCCTTATTAACATCATTACATTCATATACATTTTCCCAAGATTCCGAGAGTAAACTATGACAAAACCGTTCTTTCTCATAATATTTATAACTTCTATATCGTACTTCTCCTTGCGGTTGCAATTTTACTGAGCTGTCTTAAAAATAGCAAATGTAGGAAAGTGATCTGAAATGCAGTTACAATTGTACCAGCACATATGCGATCTGTACCCATATTTGTGTAAATATGATCAATTAAAGAACCTGACATGGGTGTTACCCTGGTAAGGGGCTTAATTAATTGATGCATTCCCAAACACACTAAGGAAGTAACAAACATTTCAGCATTCACACTGGGATTATACAAATCAATATTGAAATCACCCATTAACATACACAATTCGTATCAACTTTAATCCTTTCTAACATAGACAATAAACCCCCTGAAACTGGACAATATCGCTATTTGGTTTTCTATAAATGACACCTACAACAACAGAACAATCGCCAATCCGAACTTCAAGCCATAATGATTCAGCAAGTTCAATATCATACATCAACATTTTATATTTCAATGAAGAATGAACATAGACTCCAACACCTCCTCCCGTATACCAGGGTCTCTACAATTCACTTCCAAAGTATACCCACCTATCCTAATGATATCTGTACAAGACACATTCCATACTTCAGACAATCCAATTAAATGAAATTTTGAATTAATACATTCTTCATACAATAATGTTAAGGCATCAATATTTTTATTTCAAGACCTTATATTTATATGAGAAATCGTGAAAGCTTTTGGGAACTTCGATCATAATCTATTATCATATTCAAATGGGATTAACTCAAACGAGTCAATATCAAACAAATTAATGTCTTCGTGGATATCAGCCATTTTCACCTAAAAGTGAACATAGCAATGTCATGATGATGTGAATGAAGAAACTAGATAAGGTTCAGCCGGAAGTTCTCATACATGATGTCCTCAACCCCGATTTCAATGAGGTCGTCGGGGGAGCAGAGTGTCTTAAACGAATTGTCGGGCATTCTGGATAGCACGATCCACTCCCTCGTGTTGGGTAAAAGGTCGGCGAGCCTTGATCTCGCCCTTGAGCTTGACCTTGACCTTGCAGAAACTTGCCAGGCCTAGCTTTAGACTTCCTTGTGCTTGGCAATGTTATACTTGCTCTAGAAAATGTTATAGAAAACTATACAATTCAAAACAAAACCAAACACAGAATACTACATGTGGGAGAGTACTTTAAAGTCAAATGGAGTGCACATCGAGCAGTCACTTACTTTCTCCCAATTTTAATGAGCATAATGCACTTAAAAACAAAATGAAGTCATACAAATATACTGGTCATCCAACTGCACAAAGAACACATCTTTGAGTCACATCCAAATGATAATTGAAGATGAAAAATTAGAGGTATTTCACAGCACAAATTGCAGCAGCAGCAGCATCATGGCATCATTTATGTATTCCAATGTTGTAATCGAGTCGAGTCGAGTCAAGGGTGGTCTAGTATAAGTCGAGTCTCGAGTCGAGTCGAGTAATTTTCTATCACGTTCGAGTCGAGTCGAGTCGAGTCGAGTAAACATGGATTTTTGTTATCAAGTCTACAGTTTTAATACTTGTACATGTTCATGTATTTCATGCCTGATATGGTAGCCTATTTCTGTACTGTATGTACCCACGACATATGTACACCCAAATTTGCAGTACAAATCCTACAATTCATATGCAAACCTCCATCATTTATATTTACACCTACACACCTTAACATTAACACAAATAGGTGAAAGTTAATTTAATGTTAGGAGTATTGATGGTCAATGTCTTGGTTATGATTATAAACACTCTGCATATATTTTAATAAAAAAAAGGTTTAATTTACTGTTCATACAAGGGCATCGATTTGTTTTCTTTTTTTTGGTTTGGGGAGGGGGGGGGGGTGACCACTCATTGCGAGGGAGCGAAGCGACCGAGTGGGGGGGGGGGGGGGGGTTGGGGGAAGGGTGAGTGAGGTGGTGTCCCCCTCCCACGGTAGAGAAATGTTGCATGTTGGGGCTTGAACGTATGCAATCTGGAGAATACCCAAGGTAGCACTTTCACTTTTGTATAAATTTCTTTCTGAGTTACCGTGTTATAAATAAACACAATGTATTTAATCAAGTTATCTGAAAACAACCAAATCAAAGATTGGAACTAACTTCTTCTGCCTACGGAGGAGTGAGTAAGGATTTTTAACATAATGCATACGATGTAAGAAACTATACACATCAGTCACATAAACAACTGGTGCACGATCATGTTGATAATACAGAAAGGAAGAGTTATTTTCAAACTACTTCTGTATTATTACAGAAGATTTTGCACATGTTTTCTGTATAAATGTATGTTGCATTCATAACAATATTCAAAATATTTCATTCAATGTACAATGTACATAAACACTTAGATAAACCATATGGACACTACGTGCATCAAGGTGGTTATGTTGGACTGATTGGGGGTGGGAGCAGGCACAATTATTGAGGGCATACCATAATATGTACTATTTCCTATTATGTTTTTATGTCCCCGTTTGTTTTCTATTGTTTTGCTTAAATATTATTATTATGGGTACGTGCGGAAAGCCCCCCCCCCCCCCGGTCGCTACGCCACAGATTAGTCTTGAAAGTGTAGGCATTCATATCTGATATTGCTAATCTCACTTCAGTGAAACGAACATATACAGGCATTATATAACACAAACAATTAAATGACTGGTAGTACCTAAATACAAAGAAAACGTTGTATATAGTCAAATTTGGTAGCGGTTTCTACAATTACATGTGCCAGTATACCTTTTTGTTTGTCTTACCCTCCCCAATATCGGGGAGGGGGGGGGGGGGGGGTAATAATACAGTCCACCCCCCACCTCAAATATTGGGGGGGGGGGGGGATATATCCCCCCCCCCCCCCTCATCCCCCCGTGATCGACACCCATGGTACATATACAATAATAAACTGAATTCACTGATTGTTGACGTTACGAAAATGATATATGTACATGTATATAACTATCATATCGATCATGAATATGGGCATGTGGCTGTCTCTTACATCCTTCATAGAAACTTAGACCTTATACTCATGGAAATACAACTGATACATACATGTATCTAATTGCCAAATTGTCTCTAAACTTTATGATAACAGTTTGTATTTGTGATGGATTACAAATGAGTAATATTATCATTCTATTGGCCAACTTAATTTTCATTCGAAGCAATCAAGTGCTCATGAATCAAGAACATCAGTTTGTTACAAAACGATTATTTGTAATCAATTTATTTACCTTTATTTTCCAAAGTATTTGACAGGCAGCAATTAAAAGACTGCCATTATTATGATTCATTAACCTTCATGTACATGAACATTTGACTCAAAACTAGGATTACAATAACCCGAGAATAACCAAATATGTTCATAATGTGTATTTAATGTTTAAATTTAACATCCAAATAGAATACAGAGGCCCTGAATGAGATGTTTGATAAAGGTCAACTGAAATTATTAGATGTTGACCTCAAATGACCTTTGACATTGACATGTAACCTGCAACAGTAGCATGACATGAATTTTCTCCTAGTGAACCTATTAATATGTACATTGCCCAAGATTAGTTGCAATTGGACTTCATTTGTGCATGCGGGAGGTACATGCATTTTAAAAAGGTCAAAATGACATTGGACCTCGACATGTGACCTGCAGCATTAGGATAACATGAATGTCCTCGTAGTATCTCTATGAACCAAGTTTGGTTGCAATTGCACTTCATCTGTGCCTGTATAGGCAACTGATTCGTTCAGTAGGTGAGGAACAGACCAGGGTGACACTTCAGAGGCGACGACCCTTCTACAGTCTCACCAAATAACTGCAAGGAGGTTCGGCGGCAGGTTAGCAGCTTGCTCTGGTAAAATTAAACTTTTGCTACAGAACCGGATCATCATTACTCGGCGGATCCTCAGCGATCAGGTCAACAGTTGTTTCCCCCAGGAGGCCCCATGATGGTCAGCAGTGAAAGCCCCCTTCCGGAGGAAGCTGCTGGCCGGAAGACTCGAGCCCTGACTGCGAGGAGTGCGACCCGCATAGGATACTGGAACGTTAGAACTTTGAACGAGCCAACTAAATTGGCTCAAGTAGTTAAGGAAATGGATGCATATAACATCAGCATATTAGGACTAAGTGAAGTTCGCTGAACTAAGTCAGGCGAATTCAAGGACGGGAACAAGACCGTTCTTTTCTCGGGAAGGCAGGACGACATCCATCGTGAAGGTGTTGCCATGATTCTCTCGAAGGATGCCAAGGCTGCTCTCGAGGAATGGGAACCAGTAAATGAGCGTCTTCTAAAAGCGAGATTCATCACCCAACACGCGAGAGTCTCCATTATTCAGTGCTATGCTCCCACAAATCATCACGATGACTCCAAGAAATATGAGTTCTACCTCCAACTCCAAGACCAGATTGACAAAATACCAAGCCATGATATCAAGATCGTTATGGGAGACTTAAATGCTCAGATTGGCGGCGACCGGTCAGGGTTTGAGTCTGTGTTGGGCCCACATGCTTATGGGAGGCGTACGGACAACGGTGATCGATTCATCCAGTGCTGCTCCATGAACGATCTGAAAATCGGGTCATCCATGTTCCAACACAAAGACATTCACAAAGTCTCGTGGATATCAAACGACCACGAGACGAAGACCCAGATCGACCACTTTGCCCTCGGTCCAGCTTGGAGATCTACTTGTGTGCAAGATGTTCGCTGCTACAGGGGAGCAGATGTCGGCAGTGACCACAACCTTGCAATAGCTAAGATAAAGATTAAGCTTAAGAGACGAAAGAAGAAACCAAAAGTGTGTAAGAAATTTGATGTCGGCAAGCTGAAGAACGATGATGTAAGAGAGGAGTTTAAGATTTCTATCAGTAACCGATTTGACATCCTGACATAGTGCCCACCTGGAACTGAGGTATGGTGGGATCAACTGAAAGACGCGATGAATGATGCTGGAGAATCCACCCTAGGCTACCAAAAACCCCTGAAGGAGGAATGGATCAGTAATAAAACTTGGGATCTCATTGAGGAAAGGAAGCAACTCCACATTAAACGACAAAATGCCCAACCAAACGACATCGACAACGCAGCCTATGAGGCCTACAGGAACACAGACAAAGAAGCGAAGCGTAGTGCCCAGCGGGATAAAAGGGATTTGCTAGATGTCCAGGCAGATGCTGCTGAAGAGGCTGCGGCACGCAATGACATGCGAACTGTGTATCGCATCGCAAAGAAGATCACCAACAACACTTCTACAAGATCCGCACCCATTAAGTCCAAAGACGGACGAGTACTATCAAAAGGTGAAGAAAAACTGGCCAGGTGGGCAGAGCATTTCAAATAGGTCCTAAATAGGCCCCAGCCGGATACGCCTGCTGAGCCATGTGAACCGACAAACATCCTCCCCATCGAGACGGACATATTCACCAAGGAGGAAGCAAGGAAGGCCATCAGTATGATGAAGAACAACAAGACACCTGGTATGGATGGCATTGCAGCAGAAATGCTCAAGGCTGGGGATGACACTGTCGTGGACTGGATTCTCAAAATCTGTAACGGCGCATGGACAGAAAATGTAGTACCACAGGACTGGAAAGATGGTGCTATTATTTGCCTTCCAAAGAAAGGGAACTTATCCGACTGTGACAATTGAAGAGGAGTGGCTTTACTGTCCATTCCAGGGAAAGTGTATTGCCAAATGATATTGAACCGAATGAGAAATGTCGTTGATACCCAGCTGAGGGAGGAACAGGCAGGCTTCAGGCCCAAGCGATCATGTGCTGAGCAAATCTTCACCCTCCGGCGCATCATCGAAAAGTGCCAAGAGTACCAGGTCCCCCTTGCTGTCAGCTTTATTGATTTCAGCAAAGCCTTCGACAGTATTCACAGACCCTCATTGTGGAAAGTACTCATCACGTATGGTATCCCTGAAAAAGTCGTCAATGCTATTGAACAAATTTACAGCGGTTCACGTTGCTGCATAAGAACCGATGATGGATTGAGTGACTGGTTCCAAGTACTCACAGGTGTTCGGCAAGGTTGCATACTGTCTCCAATTCTTTTCGCGATAGCAATCGACTGGGTATTGACGAAAGCAACTAAAGACAGAGGTATTGACTGGCTGAGTAACCAGAAACTCTCAGACCTTAACTTTGCTGATGACATTGCAGCACTCGCAAAGGATACTCCAAGTTTACAGCAACTTGTAGGCGCTATCAGTGGAAGGGCTAAAGAACTTGGCCTACTCATCAGCATCAAAAAGACAAAGAACATGCTTCAAGGAGACCATCATCCCCCACTAGATGTCTTTATAGGTCAAGTCAAAATTGACAATGTTGAAGATTGCACATACCTGGGAAGCTCCATCAACGCCCAAGGAGACATGACCAATGAGATCAACTGCAGAATAGGAAAAGCATCAGCAGCATTCAATCAACTCAACAAAATTTGGTCCAGCAAGAAGTTTTTCCTTAAGACCAAGCTTCGTTTCTACAATACAAATGTACTGTCGACCCTTTTGTATGGCTGTGAAACATGGTACTTGAAAATTACTCATGAAAAGAAACTGGATGCTTTTAACTCAAAATGCCTACGACAGATCCTGCACATCAAGTGGAATAACTTCATCACAAACAAGGAAGTTAGAGAACGTTCTAAGCAGCCTCTAGTATCCGCAACAATTTGTAAAAGGCGCCTGAAGTGGTTGGGCCATGTAGCACGTCTTTTCCCTGACCGCCTAGCAAACCAAGCTCTATGGTGGACCCCCCTGGGTAGAAGATGAAGGGGCAGGCCCAAAATGAACTGGAAGCAAAACATCCAACAAGATCTCAAAGGCAGCCTTACAAGTTGGAAAGACATTAAGACTCTAACTGCTGACAGACCCAGCTGGAGAGTGATGACCGCCTCATGCGTCGGACGACGCGGGAGCTACTAAGTCTAAGTAAGTGTGCCTGTGGGAGGTGTTTCAAAATTGTCAACTGAAAGTATAAGAAGATGACCTCAAATCATCTTTGACCTCGACATGTGATCTGCAACAATAGGATAGCATGAAGTGCATCTATGACACAAGTTTGTTTGTAATTTAATTCCATCTGTCCCTGTAGGAGGTATTTGAAAATGGTCAACTGAAAGTATAAGTTAACATAAAATGACCTTTGACCTTGACAAAAGACCTGCAACCAGTGGCGTACCCATAATGTTTCGAGGCCGAGACCAAGACCATTGTTTGAGAATCGTGTAAGCGGAGGGGGGCGGTGGGTGTCGGTAGACAAATTTCTAAGCCGAGACCAAGATTTTTCCAATTTGTTTAGGGACCAGACCAGGAGCAGTCAAAATGTCGCGTGGCAGAGACCATATCCATTGTTTGAGAATCGTGTAAGCAGGGGGAAGTGGGGGAGGGGGGGGGGGGGGGTGGTCTGTAGAAAATGTTCGATGCCATGGCTCCTCAACAATTCCTAAGTTAAAACAACTAGAATACGTAAAGTACAATTTTTAAAGTGTGAGTTTCACCCAGTGTTCTAATCGAGTCGTCAAGGGTCAAGGGGGTCAAGTCCAAGTCGATAAGAGGTCGAGTCAAGAGTCAAGTCGAGTCACAAGTCGCTCGAGTCTCGAGTTGAGTCTAGTCTTTATAGTCCAATCTCGAGTTGAGTCGAGTCGTAGAAGGGGGCTCAAGTCGAGTCGAGTCAAGTCATTACAACACTGATACATTCCCTTACGTATAGCAAATAAAGGTTCGCGTCCATAGCCCATAAAGTGCTCTCTCAATCGGGTAATTATATTGTTTAAATCCCTCACGTATGTTTGTTGTTGTGAAATGTGTTCACATTATCGCCTGTCGCATTTAAACATGTTTTGGGGACCTTATTATTATACATTGTTTTTTTTTTTTTTACGGCAGGCTGAGTTTCCCTATGTTTTCAAGATCTCATGATGAACGGACATTCTCCTTTATTGGACCGTATTTATAGAACGCTCTGCCTATCTGGGTCAAGAAATCTCCCTCAAATAGACTCACTCAAAGATAATCTAAAACATCATTTCTTCAAACACCATTACCAGTCATAGCTCAACCACTCTCTATTTCTTTACTTCGTAAACTCTAATTTTCTTTTAGAGGGTTGTTTGCATTAAGCGCTATATAAATTCGTCATATTATTATTTTTATTATTATTATGTTGGCAACGGCGAGCCGTCATGTAAAGCGCATTTCGTTAATGTTTTATTTCAATGGTTTTTTCATGCCAATTTATTATCAATCCTTAATGTAGTGATACTATAACCATAGTCCTATGAGGCGGTGGCTGGAGGCCTGGGTGCAGCAGCCCGTGGAGTTTTGAAAACGGCAATTTTCGGTCAAAATACACCTGACATTCAGGCAAATCATATCAGATTTGGGCAAATCCATTTTGTTGCCGCTGGCGAGGTTTTAGCTTGGATCAGTATGACGGGAAATCATCGCGGTTGCTTACAAATGTTACCGTATTCATGTCGATACGAACGCTTTGCTGATTGTTCGATGAATAGCAGTAAACTGCACGTGCGTTATTGTGTTTGTTGATCGATCACGAAAAGCCAACAGTAAAAGTGAACGGATCAACCACTCGCAGCGGCTCGCTTGGTGAGGATCTTTTTTCCGAAGAGATGCACAATTTTAGAGGCATTTTTCTCTGTTTGTTGATCTGCGAGGCCCTGGTCCTGATTTAAGAGGTCGATTATTCCTCAACCGTCACAAAAAAATGCAATTTTTGTACAGGTTTCTTTGTAATTCATATATCCGATGCCATGTAAACTCCAAATCTGTTATAATTGTTACATTGAATTATAATTTGGATTATTTCTTTGTTATTAGTTTAATTTATTCACTTCAGAGATAAATTCTTCTAAAAAAAAACTTAAAAAAAACAAAAAAAACTATCAAAACAATAAAATACATAACAATGAAAACAATGTGGGTAGATCCGGTAATACTAATTTGCATATTTGCATAATTTATGCATATTAGTGATATTTTATCACCATACAAAATATGGATATGATGAAATACATCATTTGAAAGTATTTTTACAGAAAACCTGAAGAAATCCTGCAATTTCTGTTGATTTTAGATGAAAATCCCAAAATTAGCATATTCAAAATTTTAATTAATTATAAAAAATAATGGTCCAATTTTTTTTCCTTCAAATTGTTATTCTACTTGACTTGTTTTACGTATGTTCCAATTTTTTAATTTTCAAAATTTTCAAAATTGTTTAAAGCTCGTTACAGCTCCGACCGTACTACGGCCCAGATTCGCACGCGATCGCTAAACGCCTCCTGTGATTGGATACACGTGACACTTAACCGGTTCCAGGTCAACGTTCACTCGATCCTGTTACACGCATTTAGCTCCATTGATATACAAATATCTAGCTCCCGTATGATTATGATAATTTTCTTGTTTGTTGTGTGAGTGCCCTTCACAAATTCTTCCCAATACTGGACACTTTATCTTGACCTTATTCTGGTTTGGATGAAATGTGAATTTACTATTGGTGAGACTTTTACTGATCTTAGAGTGCGTTGGGTATACTGAGTAAATCTGATAACGATACAATTGTTTTCTTGTGCTCTTTTAATTAGGTAGCGAAATAGGTTGCCAAATAAATTGTGGTCAATGACGACTTCAACCGACTTCGCCAGGACGTGTTCAAGCGGACATGCAAGCGGTATCCCGACCTCGCAAGGGGACCCATCTACGACAAAGACAAACGCAACATTAACGACAAGCATACAATGTTGTACTACATTGTGCCCAAGGTCGATTGCAGCATTACTGGAAGCGGGTGATGATGGTGCTGAACGGGAACAAGAAGAAGATGAACGAGAGGACGTCCAACTAGATTCACCTCAGCAGCAGTATAAAGCGCCTGTCGGGGTACTCGAACATCGAACAAGACGATAACATGCGGGTACACAACCTTCATGTACACGCGCAACCAGGCCCGTCGGAAGGAATTTTAAAGTGGTACGTATACGGTCAACGGATTGGGGGCGTTACACAACTGCGAGGGAGCGGAGCACCGCAGGGGGGGGGGGGATGTGGGAAGGGGGTATCCCCCCTCCCACGGTAGGGAGCTTCTGCAAATTTTGACTCAAAATAATGCAATCTGGTGCATACCTTGGAAGGAAATTTGATAATACTTAATACAAAAATAATTACCATCTCCTCTCATGATAAGACCGCTATATAGTATACAAACACAATCGAACCTACACACACACCAGAATACACTTACATCGTCCGCCTGTCGTCCCTGCATGTCTATAGATACTTAGGGGATGGTGTGTGTGCCCCCTCCCACGTGGATAAATTTTTGGAAATTGGTGTTTAAATTATCAATGTATAATTATGGTCATAATTGTTGCAGTTATATATTATTATTATTATTATTATGCATTTTTAAAGATTTTTAGAAGATTTAACTTCTAAAAAGAGTGGGGATTGTTTGTCTTGTACAGGCCACCCCCGCATCAAAAGGTGGGGGATATATCCACCCCCTGGGGGGGGGGGGGGGGGGGGGGGGTAATCAGATAATTGTTGGACGGCGTGTGCGGCTGAGACCTCCGAACCCATACCCACATCCAAGGGTCCTTTTGCTGTAAATAGGTACCCATTTCGAACTTTAAATATTAAATTTTTAGCTGTAATATAAAACAATGGCGAATCATTTTGCAGTTTGTGATAAAATTCTTCATTAGTAAACTGTACCATACTACAGGGGTGGCGCCAGGGTATTTTCTTAGGAAGGGCGAAAGTTTATACTTTGAGGGCGCGAAGCGCCCGAGCGAGGGAGCGAAGCGACCTAGCGTGGGTGTCCCCCCTCCCACACCAGGGAACTTTGGCAATTATAAACACCTGATGTTGTGAAATATTATGTATGTGAGCGAGCGGAGCGAGCCTGACAATTTTATCCATTTCACAGCGGAAAATTGCCATTTGTTTCAATATAATTGTATGGGTATATTCGTTTGTATTGCTAATGATATGGCGTTATGAAGGGTTATATATAAACAGGTTGTGAAATATTATGTATTCTAGCGAGCGGAGCGAGCTTGAACATTTTAGCAATTTCGCATCAGCAAATCCCAAAATCCCGGAGAAAATGAGGGAGAAAAGAGGGAAAAGGAATAAATGAAAAAAGGCACCCATGTCTAAGGTTTTTGTATGTGGATCTCTATTTGGGGTGCCTTTTTACTTCAAAATGTTCTGACAAGCCAGAAGAAAAAAAAATCAGCAGAATTGTTTCTGGATCCGCCCTGACCCCCTTACCAGTGGAGGGCGGGAAAAATGGTGTCCAAATGTTCGTGTCCTATATAAAGGCCTACGTTGGAATTGAAAGCAAATTTTAAAAATAGAATGAAGAGGTGACGAAAATGGGCAGGAAAATCTGTATAGGCCTAACCTATACATAGGAGGTTTTAGGGTCAGTTGGTGAGCTTAATTTATTACTTTCTTGAGGATATTATTTTTAAAATTTGCGATTGGATGACAAATTTTTGTGGCATACGCTGTTCTTCGGCTTCCATGATTTTTTATCATTCTTTCTCCATTTCGGCATTTATTCATTACTGCACATTTCATAAAAATTACAAGTCGTATAGTTGTTCAGATTGGTTACAAACTTCGGTTTATATGATAATGCGTTACATAATTATGGGAAAATGTAATGGGCCGTGTGCATAAAACGTAGCAATTGCTTATAAGCAATTGCTTCAAGCACAAGCAAGAGCTTGTCAAGCAAAAGATCAAGTTCAAGCAATTGCTTAATTTCGTATGCATAAGCTTTTGCTTGTCCTGAAACCTTTTGCTTACACTGGCTAAGCAATTGCTTACGTGTTGAACAAAGCGTCGTTACGGTTGTGCGAACATCGCACTGCATGACAACAAAGGGGATTCGTAGTGTATGCAAACATCGTGTAGTCCCTTGCATAGCAGCTTTCCCTGGTCTTGCCCGACCTGGCAACAGTATTCTTCTTACGCAAATATTTTCAAATCATGAACAAAATTGCCTACATGGATGTCTAAAATAACAGCAATTTGATTAAATATGTAATCACAATATAACCTCTGAAACAGGAGTTCTAAATCATCCTGAAACGGTATGAAAACTTGATTCTAAAACGCGAATGTCCTTAGTATAGTATTAGTAAGCAAGAGCTCAAGTTGGTCTGGAGGTGCTTGAAAAAATGCAAGCAATTGCTTATCAAGACAAGTAAAAGGTTCGTTTTATGCATACGGTTTTAAGCAATTGTTTGTTTGGTTAGCAATTGCTTACGAGCAGTAAGCAATTGCTTGTGCTTGTAAGCAAAAGCTTTTGCTTGCAAGCATGTTTGTGTGCATACCGATTCAAGCAAAAGGCTAGCACAAGCAATTGCTTGTTTTTATGCATACGGCCCAATGTCACTTCGATGTTCGTGTTCTTCCATTAGCTGGTGACGATCAGCCTACATGGCATGACATTTATCATCTTCACACCTTCTCTCTTCTTTTCTCTTCTTTTTTCTTCTCCCTCTTCAGTCTCTCTCTCGTTTTTCTTCTTTTTTTTTTTAGGCTGAAAAGTGGTACGTTTGAATCCGTACCATCCGTAGCGGCTCCGACGGGCCTGCGCGCAACCCATTACTGCGTGTTAGATCCACGTACAACAACAAATGCGGCGTGTACTGAGTACCAAACGGATGAATACTTCTTGGATTTTGCAAATACTACCATGCAGAAGTTGAGTCCGCGGTTGATGGTGGAGAACATCACGTGGAAAGAGTTCGTTGAGATTTTGAAGCAACCGCAGCGTCCGTTCTTTGACGACTACTGGGAGGAGATGTACAAGCAGAGCTCGCCGTGGGGGGGTACTCAGATTATAGTCGGACGGGGGTGTGCGGCTGAGACCTCCAAACCCATACCCACATCTAAGGGTCCTTTTGCGAAAAATGGACCCATGTCTAAGGATTTTTTTTCGCCTGCGGGTGTATTTCCCGCAAATTTTGTGGTTTTAAGTTAGCGAGCGTAGCGAGCTTGAAATTTTTTGCAATTTCACATCGGCAAATCCCAAAATCCCGTATATAAAAGGGGAAATATGAAAAAGGGACCCATGTCTAAGGATTTTTTTGATGAAAAGGGGACCCATGTCTAAGGATCTTTCTTGAAAAAGTCACCCTTCCCAGCGGCACATCCCCGTATACCCAATATACATGAATACCCCCCCCCCCGGGCGTGCAAGGTCGACAACCAGTACGGTGTCCGTAGACGCCAAGTAGCCTATATGATAAAGGACTTGAAGCTAGACAGGCTGGAAATGTGTGAGCTTTTTGATTATCCCAAGCCAGAATTTGAAGAAAAGGGCGTGTTGACATTACTTTGCACCAGTTGTATGATGTGTATTTTTTATGTTGGATACATCGCGCGATGTTGACACATATGCTTGGACCACTGTAAAAAAAAAACATTTTTATACAATCATCATCCATCATTATACCTAGTATTGAACAGTTATTATGAAATGAGTAGAAGAATCCCTGCATTCTGATTGGTCAATTTGCGTGTAAAAGTTTTTTACTGATGCATGGCTCACTTTAGTTTGATTTTCACAGTTTGTTGCGCTTATTTTAAACAAATACTGCACAGGCATATTTCGTGGATCGAAAAAAAAAAAAAAATAAATAAATAATTATATAATAAAAACAAAATAAAAAAATATTTTAAAATAATTTTTATTTTAAAATTGATATAAAATTTGTTATATCATTAAAAAAAAAAAATGTTAAATGTGAAAATCCAATTTTTTTTTTCCTAGCCATGGGTCGGTACTTTTGCAGCCATGGGTCGGTACCTTTGAAGCCATGGGACGGTACTTTTGAAGCCATGGGTCGGTAAATTTAGCCAATTTAGCCATCACTGGGAAAAAGTCTGATTTTCACATTTGTTCGCGCCTATTTTATAAAACAAATGCTGCACAGGCATATTTCGTGGATCGGTAAGAATTGTATGCGCTCTTTTAACTTTGGAAATGGTCTAAAACCCACTCGCTGCGCTCGTGGGTTTAAACCATTCCAAAGTTAAACTCGTGCATCCAATTCTTACCGATCCACTCATGCCTGTGCATCATTTGTATATTGTAATATTGTTTATTTTTGTTTAACTGCCTATCTTTACAAAAGGAAAATTCGAAATTAAGTTATGTTTTATCTTAGCATAACACATTGCATGAAAACGATTTTCTGATTAGTATAGTTTACGATAAGGTGCATTGATATGATTGCAAACGTCCCATTCCAACACTTTATCTACATGTCTGCCCCTGTATATCACATAGCCTTAAAGCTCATTAATATCAATGAAATGTGTACCTGCGACATACATGGCCTAAGACACGGCGCTTTGAAACGAGACATTGTTGGTTTAAACAATATGGTAAACTGGAATACACTTATATTGTTGCGCTGATATATAAAGTTTAACTAATAATGTTGATTCGCACCGTAAATGTTCGCTTCGAAGCGCATATGCCTATAAATAACGTCCTCAGAGCCCAAAAGTGGGACGTATACGGAGACATTGAATACAATTTGAATAATATGATGATGAATAATGAATACTAAATGTAAGTTAGTTTAAAGAAAGCTTGCGATTGTATAAAAAAAAAGTGTATTATATATCAAATTACTGATTAGATAGCTGTCCTAAGCCACCCCAATTAACACAGGCTAATTTGACTGGGAAGTATTAATGCCTCTACATTGTGGGAGGTAGCGAATCTACCTCTAAAACGCTTACTTTACTGACCTCTTATCTAAGTACTGTTTTTGTTTGTTCTTTTCTATCCCTGATTGAATAGCAAGTTTTATCGACATGATTGTATTGAAACAATGCACAATTCAGCTATTATTCTGTCAGGCATGCTAACGGGAAAGCGGGCAAGCATCACTGGTTGCCAAGAACAATCTGTATTCATGATTCAATTAAAGATATCATCATTGATGGAATGAAATAAAAGACACGTGCCTCCAGTCGATGTAAACAGTGTCTTGTTCTTATTTATTCCATACCATCAGCGTTCGAAGGGCATGAGTTCTCGAATATGATTATCTCTATACTCAACTCGGGAAAGTCATATCAATATACAATTGCACTTATGATAATTGATCATGACAAACCGTAACCCCAGGCATTATTTTGTTTACGATTTACATCTAGATCAAATCTTACACAGAACAAGATGCGTGTGTCATACGTTACGCGCATATAAGTTGTACTTATATTTTTGTCGTGCTCGATGTATATGTTTCTTGTCTGCTATGCTCATTTAAACAATCACGGGGGATAGAAAATTTGTTGACAGAGATGCTGATCAATGTATTTCATAGAGGTTGACTATTTTCTTCATAAACACTCAAATCAAGGAAAGTCTTGATGCGAAACCATGCAAACGCTAATCTCAAGTGTACCCCTCTATAAAAGTTTAAATTGGAAAAGAACAGTTTTTCACCTGCAAGATATATATGCCCTATTCTATTAAATAACATGTTGTCGATAGTGGCGGCTTTGAATATCACGTAAGGAATTTAAATCAGTTATTCATTGTATACTTCTAATACAATTTTTTGTATATAATCGTCTATTTCAATAGCAAGCTTCCTGTTAACCAACCTACATTATTATTTATGATTCATCATTAATATTCATTATCATTCACATTCAAATTATATTCAACGTTTCGGTAAACTTCCCACTTTTGGACTCAGAGGACGCTATTTTAAAAACAACACTGTACATATGCGCTTATTGGCGAAATGTGTATGTTTTTGTTTACTTATTTACGGTACTTATTATCTTTCATATACAAATATAATAATGAATTAATACTCCTTCATCCCTTCAGAATTTCGGGTTGTAGAATACTTTAACACATGACTGCATGGAACCCGTTTAAATCTAAGTATGTTAACCAACTGGTTAAAATTCTGTTTGGTTTTCAGGTGGTTTCCAGGCGACCAACTCTTGGTTAAAAGATTAATCCAACTCTAGTTGGTTACAAGTTGAACCAACTATTTATTAAAACTTGAACTAACTGTTTGTAAAATATGTTTTAATCAACCTTAGTTGGTTACAATTATAACCAACTATTTATTAAAACTTTAACTAATTTTGTGTTAACTATTTTTAATCAACCTTAATTGGTTACAATTATTACCAACTATTTATTAAAACTTAAACTAATTATTTGATAAGTAGTTTTAACCAGCCCTGGTTGGTTAATAAAAGTAACCAACAGTTGCTTACATTTTCATCTATGTAAACAACTGTTGGTTAATTGTATTAACCAACCAACAATTGTTTGTTTATTCTACTGATTTTTTTAAAAATACATTTGAAACAGTTAAAATTCCCACAATATTTTGAACATTGGTAAGGTGAGAAAATAATTCCTATGTTGTTAAAGTGAAAGATCACTTTGGAAAAATACAATGGATACGTATGGTTTAGCAATCCTACAACAGAAATATACTGTACACTTAAAATTCCAATGCAAAAAAGGGAATACATTACGCCATGATGATTGACGATTCCCTGCCTGGTAATGATGCACCGTAATGTTGCTGCAGACTAGTCCCGACTCGTCCCACGCTGGCAGCGCAGCGCGCTGCATGCATGCAGCAGTCACTGTATTTGGTCATGTTTCCAACAACAGTCATTCCAACCTTGTCTTCCTGAATTGCTTGTAAGCAGTTTTTCAAACTATTCAAATGTTCATTAATGGTATCTCTATCGAAGTTGTTTCCTTCCTTCCTCTTCTAACTTCTAACTCTTGTTTCAGTTTTTTCCTCACCGTTTTCTTCTCGACAGATGGTAAGTTTTCATCTTTCCTTTGACCAATATAAATTATGGTCTAAGTCAAGTGATACGGATGGGATTGCCTTGACGTCTCGGATGGTGGATTTCTTGTTTGTTAAGACAAAGTCAATTTTTGATTGTTGGTCATAATGTCAAATCCTTGAATTAATCTGTTCCTTGTGTATTTGTGGCTGTCTTGTGTATTCGTAACATAAAGGTTGTTCCTCACATAGGCCAATAGAGCAGTTCCCCACCTCATTTCTTTATCCTACGCCGAATTTGCCAATCACTTCTTTAACTGGAACTTTCCCGACGTGACACGCTGCCGTCTGGCTTCTTCTTACCTCGATCTTTCTTGTTGGGGGTATATACTTAAATAAAAGTTACCTTGTAGCTCGTCATGTTTAGTGTCAATAATAAACGACCATTGTTCACATATTTTACCTTCTCAATGTAGTGTGAGAAAGCTAAGTAAAAAATGACCCCTACTCCTTTCATTGTGTTCTCTCCGTGTCCGGAGTGGATCAGTTAATACTCATCATGAACAGTTTTCCTTCCATTTTCTCTAAGCCTAATTTCAGCTACTCCCATAAGTTTGGGCACATTCGTTTCTATACAGACTGTCCTCGTATGCTGAGGTGGATATCGTTGGACGTCATCTCGTACATATTCTCCTTGTTTCAGTTTAGGACCATCATCACCCGCTTATAGTTGCTGCAATCGACCTTGGGCACGAATTAGTAAAGCAGCTTCTGCTGGTCGTTGACGTAAATGTAGCGCTTGTCGTTGTCAGAGATGGGTCCCCTTGTGAGGTCGGGATACTGATTGCATGTCCGTGGATGTGGTGTGGCAAGATTGGTAGAGCGCGCGCTTTCCGATCATGAGATCCCGAGTTCGAACCCTGCCCACTGCCTTTGTCCTTCAGCAAGACAATTTATCCACAATTGCTGCTCTCTACCCAGGTGTATAAATGGGGACCCGGTAGGAAGTGAAAGCCTTTATGTGCACGATCTTCCTGAGCCCATGAGCGCTTGGAAGGAATGCTCCCCAGGGAGTGGAGATGGTGCACACAATGTGTGCTGGTTTGCATTGTATCCTATGACCGGGGGTAATATTATCACTGTAAAGCGCTTAGAGATGATTATCAATCATATTAGGCGCTATATAAATCAAGTATATTATTAGTATTATTATTGATCACGTCCCCCAGAAGCTCCACTGGATCCACGTTGGCACAGTGTTGGCTCAATATAATAAAGTGAACTATAGCTGCGCCTAACCCTTGGTGATCTTTTGAAATATAATAATGCACACTATTGGCAGCCTATCGTAAATGTGGGGGACAGCACCCTTTGCAATATTCGTATTGCTCGCTCAAACCCCACGTCCCGGAGTTCTCCAAAAGCTCCACTAGATCCACATTGGCACATGCGGCATCACTTCAGCATTTCAACCAACCATGGCACTTGGCAAAGACACGGACACGACCAACCCTTCCCTGTTTGGCATGTTCCCTTTTCTTTCTCTTTTGCGATGATTCGAACAGCACTGATGAAGTCACTAATAAAATACGATTGTTCACATATTTTACGTTATCAATGTACTGTGAGAAAGCTAAGTAAAACATGACCCCTACTCCTTGCCTTGTGTTCTCTCCGTTTCCGGAGTGCACATCACATCACATTTCCACCCCCTAAAAGCCCATTAAAACGGAAAGTAGTAGAAAACGTAGGTTAAGTGAATATTTCGCGATATCATCGAGCCTGTATTGTGAAGGTAAACGACCAGTCGACCAACCCATTTCTTCGTGTTTGATCGGAAGATGCGTTATCTGCCAGAAATACATGTTTCTGATTGTTGAATCTCTGATGTAATGAATTGTCTCATTCGTCAGGCATTGAATCATGCTTTCATTGGTAGAGAATTCCTTAGTATAGCAGTAACGAGAGAACCAGCGGTTGTTCTGGTAAAAGCCAGCGACTGGTGTCGTACTAAATATGCTGCGAATGGTACATGGAAAAAGACGATTAATGGCGTCAAAAATATCACCATTAATCTGGGTGTGTACTTAAATATGTGTCGTGATCCCTGGAATGGACTTGTTTGCCCTGAAACATGAAACGTTGACGTATGTATTCTTAAATAATATTGTTTTCAAATTCAACAACAAAATATCTATTATAGACTGAGGTTTCTTAGGTACATTTGTAATCTAAACTCTCCATGACTATTATCGCACACAAATTATCGATTTTAGTCGGGGACTTACCTAACGGATTAATCAGGTAAAGCGGTCCAACTCCACGTCCAAGCAGACACTAAGTGCTCTCTCCACAGGAAAATCATATGAGATGAAGTCTAGCAATGCAACCGTAATGCCCCTCTCATTGCGTGGAATTGATTCCATCACTCTTGGATTATTACTAATTCGCACATTTGCTCAGTCCTTGGAAAGCAGTGAACACTGCTCATCAGCCATCTGGATTGCCTTTTCTTCTGATGTGGAGACTAAACGGTCATCAGCGTAGAAGCTCTCCTCCAGTGTGTACTGATTCCGATGAATATTCAGACTGGTTATCATCATCTTTTATCTTCAGTGCATAGCTGCAGCAGCTTTGGATCCAGGTACCACCACAAGGTGGGCACACATACGGAACACCGTTGATTTATTCTCAATGTCACATTCAGGCCACCAGAAGAGCCTCAGCACATCACGATCCTCAGCAGGTACTCGTACCGGGTGAAACATTGCTTCCACATATGCCATCATGGCAACTGGTTCTATTCTGAACTTCAGCAGCACTCTCATTAGTTGTTGGTTAGATCTGGCCCCTGATACACCACATCATTCAGTGACGTCCATTGGTCCTAACCGCACAATCAAACACAATGCCCAGCTTTTGTTGGGCTTGTTTTGATTCACAGCATGGTGATGTGGAATAAACCATTTGCTTTTGTCTTCCGTCTGATCAGTTACTTCCTCAGCATAACCCATGCAAAGAAAATCCACCATCCATTTTTCATATTTGGCACGTTATTAATCATCCTTGAGAAATCTCCCTGTATGGAGCCTCTGTTGTGCCCTCCATCTGTTGTCACTCAAAGGTGCTAGTCTCTTCTTGAATAGTACATGGAACACATAATGATCTTCATCCAACTTGACATTGCTCTTCCACAGCTGCAGCACATTGTTATCAACGACGGATATCTGATAGACGTCTGATATTAGGGAATCAGTTGTTTCTATGGACCAAAACAGCTCCAGCTGGTCCTCCAGATTAGCCTGTCCTGACACGAAGCTAGGCGTAATGTTCTCGAGTGGGCCACGTGTGCCATGAGGACCATTCAAGGTCCAAACAATGATTTTTGTTTACTGCGTACACCTCTCCAGGTGTGCATTGCCGAACCTCGCGTGGTATTTAATGCATGTGAATCTTACCCAATCAGCAGTTCCCCATTGAATGGGCTGGTTGTTGGAAGCTCCATATCAGCAAGTTTTTTTCTGATATCCTCCCTCTTCGCCACATGATCAGAACAGATGTTATCACTGACTTGGTGTGCACCATTAGTATTTCAAGTCACTGTGAGGTGGTTATCCCTTCCACTTGCAGGCTAACAATTGTAGTGACAAGTCGACTGTTATCTGTTTAAAGTGTCGACACAGTATAGTAACGTGCGTCCAAAGTGATACGACTTATCACATCACATTTTCTATCGATGCTGTCGATATCGTGTTTTTTCTTGCTGGTATTGAGATAAGTTCACCATATTTATGAATAAACGCATTGAAAAATACACTCTATTTTACGCTATTATTTGTATTCTTTTATTTCTGTCAAATCAGTTTTTCGTAAATTGTTGGTAGGTATATTCTGGTAGATCAAGCAATTAGCAACACTTTCATAACTGTTTGCAAAAGTCTCATTGCGCCAGTTTCAAAATAGATTTGGCGAAAGTTGGTGATCTGAAATTTTCCGGCCGAATTTTTCAAAATTTTCGCCGGAGCCTTTTTCGTAGGCGAATTCATGCATTTATTTCCGTAAATCTTAAGGTTCTCAATCAGGTAAGTGATTTTAGAGACTTAATGAACTCATACAAGTTCTTAAAAACAATTATATGCTCCATCAAAAAAGTTGTATAACTCTTGGAAAGTTCACCAAAAGCAGCATACTGAAATTCCGTGCGGAAGTGGAGCTGTTATTAGACCGCCTCCGTCGGGGATGAATTCCAAGCGTTGCTCGGTCCCATTTACTATATTTCGTGTATGAATACTGGATTGTATTCGTTGTGATGTTTAAATACATTTCTGTAAAATACTTAATTACATTAGTTGGATTTCATGCATATCAGATGTCGAGACATATTGTTTTCTTTGTATAAAACAAGTTGTTAAATTATTCCAAACAACTTTTAAAATCGGTTTTACAAACAACGCTTGGAATTTACCGCCGACGAAGGCTGCCCAATGACCGCTCAGCTTCCGTACGACGATTCAGCGGTTTTCAGCCTGCTGCTTTTCGAGACTTTTTGAAGAGTTATACAACATATTTAATAAGTAAACAACTGGTCTCATGTACTTTCACGGAATTTACAAGTCTCTAAAATCACTTCCAATATTAGACAAATACAGATTTACGGAAATGAATGCTAGAATTACGGACATGAAACATGTTCCGGCGAAATTAATGACAGATTCTGTCACAAATTCGGTTTTAGATGTCATTTTTCAAAGACTATTGTATAAAATCTAGCCTATGAGACTTAATACAAATCGATATTTAGGTAGTTCATACATTCTTTTACCAGAATATAATAGCCAATACATCCACAAAACTGATTTTACCAAAGTAAAAAGAAACAAATTCAGGCAAAAAATAGTGCGTCATTTCACATGATATTTTACACACATTTCAAAACCTTTTTATTCCCCCAAGAAACAAACAAACATATTCAATGAACACAAAGTGATAAGTATGCATTGCAATTATGATGTCTACCATTATTTATGGAAATTGATTAAGTCAGTCTGGTGTTTTAGGGATTTTCATCGACCCTCTCTGGACGATTGATCAAAACATTTCGAAGGGCTTCTAAACGTGCGGATGACGTCAAGCGCGATCAATCTGAAAAGGCGATGTAACGCAACCGGGGGTACTTGCCTTAATAACGAAACATGATGACTAGGTTCACGGCATAAAGCATCTTTAAACAAAAAGAAATGATACCAAAAACATTAATTGTCGACGAGTATTTGTTGTTTTAGGACGTCTTAAGTGGACCATGTCAGGTTCCTATTTTTTTTTAGTTTTTACCAATTCAGTGCCTTGTAAATCGCAGTTCCTGCCCGTCCAAATCCTCCACGATTTATCTTCGACAGATGGTAAGTGTATTTTTCATCTTCCCTTGGAGTCAAGTGATACGGATGGGATTGCCTTGACGTCTCGGATGATGGATTTATTGTTTGTCAAGACAAAGTCAATTTGTGATTATTGGTCATAATGTCAAACCTTGAATTGTATCTGTACCTTGTGTATTAGTGGCTCTCCCTTTGGGTGACGTATGTATGCATCACATATAGGTTTTCCTCACATATAGGTCAAATGAGCAGTTCCCCCTCCTCTTTTTGTTATCCTATGCTGAATTTCCCGATCACTTCTTCAACGGGATATTTCCGACGTGACACGCTGCCGTCTCGTGTGATGTATATCGTGTCTTGCATTTGTTCGTAGAATTCGGTTTCCTCTTACATCGACCTTTCTTGTTGGGGGCATTGACTTTAAAACAGTTAATTTGTAGCTGTTAATGTTGAGTGTCACTAATACAAGATGATTGTTCACATATTTACGTTCTCAATGTACTGTGAGAAAGCTAAGTAAAACAGGACCCCTACTCATTGCCTTGTGTTCTCTCCGTTTCCGGAGTGGATCAGTTAATAATCATCATGAACAGTTGTCCTTCCATTTTCTCTAACCCTAGTGTCAGCTACTCCCAAGAGTTTGGGCACATTAGTTTAACTACCTATTAAGACTGTCCTCGTATGTTGAGGTACATATCGTTAGACGTCATCTCGTACATCTTCTTCTTGTTTCCGTTTATGACCATCATCACCCGCTGCTAGTTGCTGCAATCGACCTTTGGGCACGAAGTAGTACAGCAGCTTCTGCTGCTCGTTGACATACATGTAGCGCTTGTCGTTGTCGGAGATGGGTCCCCTTGCGAGGTCGGGATACTGATTGCATGTCCGCTTGATCACGTCCCCCAGGTGCTCCACTGGATCCAAGTTGGCACAGTGTTGGCTCAATATAATGAACTAAACTCTAGCTGCGCCTAACCCATGGTGATCTTTTGAAAGATAATAATGCACACTATTGGCAACCTATTGTAAATGTGGGGGACAGCACCTTTTGCCATGTTCGTATTGCTCGCTCAAACCCCACGTCCCGGAGTTCTCCAAAAAGCTCTACTAGATCCACATTGGCACATGCGGTATCACTTCAGCATTTCAACCAACCATGGCACTCGGCACAGAAACGGACACGACCAACCCTTCCCTGTTTGGCATGTTCCTTTCTCTTTCTTTTTTGCCATGATTCGAACAGCACTGATGAAGTCACTAATAAAATACGATTGTTCACAGATTTTACGTTCTCAATGTACTGTGAGAAAGCTAAGTAAAATGACCCCTACTCCTTGCCTTTTGTTCTCTCTGTTTCCGGAGTGGATCAGTTAATACTCATCATGGCAACTCCCAGGAGTTTCGGCACATTAGTTTAACTAACTTTTCAGACTGCCCTCGCATGCTGAGGTTATCGCTGGACGTCATCTCGTACATCTTCTTCTTGTTTCCGTTCCGGACCATCATCACCCGCTCCTAGTTGCTGCAATCGACTTTGGGCACGAAGTAGTTCAGCAAATTATGCTGGTGGTTGGCGTAAATGTAGCGCTTGTCGTTGTCGGAAATGGTTCCCCTTGGGAGGTCGGGATAACGCTTGCATGCCCGCTTGATCACGTCCTGGCAAAATCGGTTGATCCCGGCGCGTGTCGTATGCCCAGAAGCTTTTGTCAAAGTCCGTTCAGTCGACTTCCGTTTGATCCGTCCGTTTCGAGGCTGTTTGCGTTGTTGTTTTGGCGAAGCTACATTATTATTATGCACCTTTTTGGCAGCCTTTCGTATAGTAAATGACATGACTCTTTGCCCATTTCGTATTCCTCGCTCAAACCCCGCATCCTACAGTTCCCAAGGATCTCTACTGGATCCCCGTTGACACAGTATTGGCTCTATTGGCTTTAAACAAAAAGAAATGATACCAAGAGCAGTAATTTTCGACGAGAATTTGTTGTTTTAGGACGTCTTAAGTGGACCATGTCAGCTTCCTATTTTCGTTAGTTTTTAACAATTCAGTACCTTGTAAATCGCAGTTCCTGCCCGTCAAAATCCACCCTGTTCTCTCTTCAACAGATGGTAAGTGTATTTTTCATCTTCCCATTGACCAATATGTGGTCTGAGTCAAATTAAACGGATGGGATTGCCTTGGCGTCTCGGATGATGGATTTCTTGTTTGTCAGGACAAAGTCAATTTGTGATTATTGTTCATAATGTTCAACCCTTGAATTGTATCTGTACCTTGTGTATTAGTGGCTCTCCCTGTGCGTTATGTATGTATTAATCACATAGAGGTTTTCCTCACATATAGGTCAAATGAGCAGTTCCCCCTCCACATTTCTTTATCCTATGCCGAATTTGCCGATCACTTCTTCAACGGGATATTTTTCGACGTGACACGCTGCCGTCTGGTGTGATGTATATTGTGTCTCGCATTTGTTCGTAGAATTTGAGTTCCTCTTACCTCGACCTTTCTTGTTGGGGGCTTATACTTGAATGCAAGTTACTTTGTAGCTGTTCATGTTTAGTGTCACTAATAAACGACCATTGTTCACATATTTTACCTTCTCAATGTACTGTGAGAAAGGTAAGTAAAAAAGGACCCCTACTCCTTGCCTTGTGTTCTCTCCGTGTCCGGAACGGATCAGTTAATAATCATCATGATTAGTTGTCCTTCCATTTTCTCTAAGCCTAATTTCAGCTACTCCCATCAGTTTGGGCACATTTGTTTCTATTCAGACTGTCCTCGTATGCTGAGGTGGATATCGTTGGACGTCATCTCATACATATTCTCCTTGTTTTAGTTTAGGACCATCATCACCCGCTTATAGTTGCTGCAATTGACCTTGGGCACGAATTAGTACAGCAGCTTCTGCTGGTCGTTGACGTCAATGTAGCGCTTGTCGTTGTCGGAGATGGGTCCCCTTGTAAGATCGGGATACTGATTGCATGTCCGCTTGATCACGTCCCACATGAGCTCCACTGGATCCACGTTGGCACAGTGTTGGCTCAATATAATGAAGTAAACTCTAGCTTCGCCTAACCTTTGGTGATCTTTTGAAAGATAATAATGCATACTATTGGCAGCCTATCGTAAATGTGGGGGACAGCATCCTTTGCCATGTTCGTATTGCTCGCTTAAACCCCACGTACCGGAGTTCTCCTGAAGCTCCACTAGATCCACATTGCCACATGCGGCATCTACTTCAGCATTTCAACCAACCATGGCACTTGGCACAGAAACGGACACGACCAACCCTTTCCTGTTTGGCATGTTCCTTTTTCTTTCTCTTTTGCCATAATTCGAACAACACTGATGAAGTCACTAATAAAATCCGATTGTTCACATATTTTACGTTCTCAATGTACTGTGAGAAAGCTAAGTAAAAATGACCCCTACTCCTTGCTCTGTTTTCTCTACGTTTCCGGAGTGGATCAGTTAATACTCATCATGGCTACTCCCAGGAGTTTGGGCACATAAGTTTAACAAACTTTTCAGACTGCCCTCGCATGCTGAGGTGGATCTCGTTGGACGTCATCTCGTAAATATTCTTCTTGTTTCCGTTCCGGACCATCATCACCCGCTCCTGTTTGCTGCAATCGACCTTGGGCACGAAGTAGTACAGCAGCCTTTGCTGGTCGTTGGCGTAAATGTAGCGCTTGTCGTTGTCGGAGATGGTTCCCCTTGCGAGGTCGGGATACCGATTTCTGACACCCCTGACACCCCTGACATCCCTATTCTGATACCCTTTTTCCCCATTCATTTTGTACACGGATTTTTTCCCTTTAGCTCTCTCCTTCTCTCTCTATTACGGCCCTCTCTCGCGCACTATCTCTTTATGTCATGTTACAGTACGTTTGATCTTGACCGCGTATCGGCGCGGGTGGGAACGGAACCGGATCGGAACGACCTTTGCATTGCCAACAAGGTCACGCACGGGGCAGGGCAGTGTATGTTTATAAAGGAGGCGAGACATTTGGGCCATTACATAATTATTTTGTTTATCTGATATCGTGTCTGCAGGTTCCACATGTCAGGGGCGGATCTAGGTTTTTTGCTAAGGGGGGGGGGGGGGGGGGGTTTACCCAATGACGATGCGGATACTGTGTGGGTCTGGACACATGATGGCGTTTGTATATGCACATCACATTTTCACCCCCTAACCCCATAACCCCCCCCCCCCCCCCCCGTAGATCCGCAGCTTATGTGCGTGACCTTGTTGGCAATGCAAATGTCGTTCCGATCCGGTTCCGTTCCCACGCGCGACGATACGCGGTCAAGATCAAACGTACTGTAACATGACAGAAAGAAAGAGTGAGCGAGAGAGGGCCGTAATAGAGAGAGAGGCAGAGAGCTAAAGGGGGAAAATCCGTGTACAAAAGGAATGGGGAAAAGGGTGTCAGAATAGGGGTGTCAGAAGTCGGGGGTCACCTTTTGGAAAGACCCCTTCATGGGGCTCTGCTCGGATGCTCTGAGATGGCGTGCATTTCGCTGTTAAAAAGCAGAAGGCGCCGCTCCTTATAGTCTTTCATGATTCTTTCCTCAAGGGTCTGTTTCTAAAAGGTAGACGCAAATGTCCCTATACTTTGTAGGTCGTCAGTTCTGCCTTCCTGTCTGGAGAGCGCGAACACCCCGATGGTATGTTAGTGAACTACGCGCGTATCGTACACCCCGATTCAACATGATTTCTTAGTGTGTGGTATTGAGATAAGTTCACCATGTTCACCATATGGTAAGCCCATTAAAACGGAAAGTAGTATAAAACGTAGGTTAAGTGAATATTTCGCGATATCATCGAGCCTGTATTGTGAAGGTAAACGACCAGTCTACCAACCCATTTATTCGTGTTTGATCGGAAGATGCGTTATCTGCCAGAAATACATGTTTCTGATTGTTGAATCTCTGATGTAATGAATTGTCTCATTCGTCAGGCACAGTAACGAGAGAACCAGCGGTTGTTCTGGTAAAAGCCAGCTACTGGTGTCGTACTAAATATGCTGCGAATGGTACATGGATAAAGACGATTAATGGCGTCAAAAATATCACCATTAATCTGGGCGTGTACTTAAATATGTGTCGTGATCCTTGGAATGGACTTGTTTGCCCTGAAACATGAAACGTTGACGTATGTATTCTTAAATAATATTGTTTTCAAATTCAACAACAAAATATCTATTATAGACTTAGGTTTCTTAGGTACATTTGTAATCTAAACTCTCCATGACTATTATCGCACACAAATTATCGATTTTAGTCGGGGACTTACCTAATGGATTAATCAGGTAAAGCGGTCCAACTCCACGTCCAAGCAGACACCAAGTGCTCTCTCCACAGGAAAATCATATGAGATGAAGTCTAGCAATGCAACCGTAATGCCCCTCTCATTGCGTGGAATTGATTCCATCACTCTTGGATTATTACTAATTCGCACATTTGCTCAGTCCTTGGACAGCAGTGAACACTGCTCATCAGCCATCTGGATTGCATTTTCTTCTCCTGATGTGGAGACTAAACAGTCATCAGCGTAGAAGCTCTCATTCACAGTGTGTACTGATTCCGATGAATATTCAGACTGGTTATCATCATCTTTTATCTTCAGTGCATAGCTGCAGAAGCTTTTGATCCAGGTACCACCACAAGGTGGGCACACATACGGAACACCGTTGATTTATTCTCAATGTCACATTCAGGCCACCAGAAGAGCCTCAGCACATCACGATCCTCAGCAGGTACTCGTACCGGGTGAAACATTGCTTCCACATATGCCATCATGGCAACTGGTTCTATTCTGAACTTCAGCAGCACTCTCCTTAGTTGTTGGTTAGGTCTGGCCCCTGATACACCACATCATCCAGTGACGTCCATTGGTCCTAACCGCACAATCAAACACAATGCCCAGCTTTTGTTGGGCTTGTTTTGATTCACAGCATGGTTATGTGGAATAAACCATTTGGTTTTGTCTTCCGTCTGATCAGTTACTTCCTCAGCATAACCCGTGCAAAGAAAATCCACCATCCATTTTTCATATTTGGCACGTTATTAATCATCCTTGAGAAATCTCCCTGTATGGAGCCTCTGTTGTGCCCTCCATCTGTTGTCACTCAAAGGTGCTAGTCTCTCCTTGAATAGTACATGGAACACATAATGATCTTCATCCAACTTGACATTGCTCTTCCACAGCTGCAGCACATTGTTATCAACGACGGATATCTCATAGACGCCTGATATTAGGGAATCAGTTGTTTCTATGGACCAAAACAGCTCCAGCTGGTCCTCCAGATTAGCCTGTCCTGACACGAAGCTAGGCGTAATGTTCTCGAGTGGGCCACGTGTGTCATGAGGACCATTCAAGGTCCAAACAATGATTTTTGTTTACTGCGTACACCTCTCCAGGTGTGCATTGCCGAACCTCGCGTGGTATTTAATGCATGTGAATCTTACCCAATCAGCAGTTCCCCATTTAATGGGCTGGTTGTTGGAAGCTCCATTTCTGATATCCCCCCTCTTCGCCACATGATCAGAACAGATGTTATCACTGACTTGGTGTGCACCATTAGTATTTCGAGTCACTGTGAGGTGGTTATCCCTTCCACTTGCAGGCTAACAATTGTAGTGACAAGTCGACTGTTATCTGTTTAAAGTGTCGACACAGTATAGTAACGTGCGCCCAAAGCGAAACGACTTATCACATCACATTTTCTATCGATGCTGTCGATATCGTGTTTTTTCTTGCTGGTATTGAGATAAGTTCACCATATTTATGAATAAACGCATTGAAAAATACACTCTATTTTACGCTATTATTTGTATTCTTTTATTTCTGTCAAATCAGTTTTTTTGTAAATTGTTGGTAGGTATAGACTGGTAGATCAAGCAATTGGCAACACTTTCATAACTGTTTGCAAAAGTCTCATTGGGCCAGTTTCAAAATAGATTTGGCGAAAGTTGGTGATCTGAAATTGTCCGGCCGAATTTTTCAAAATTTTCGCCGGAGCCTTTTTCCTAGGCGAATTCATGCATTTATTTCCGTAAATCTTAAGGTTCTCAATCAGGTAAGTGATTTTAGAGACTTAATGAACTCATACAAGTTCTTAAAAACAATAATTTGCTCCATCAAAAAAGTTGTATAACTCTTGGAAAGTTCACCAAAAGCAGCATACTGAAATTCCGTGCGGAAGTGGAGCTGTTATTAGACCGCCTCCGTCGGGGATGAATTCCAAGCGTTGCTCGGTCCCATTTCCTATATTTCGTGTATGAACACTGGATTGTATTCGTTGTGATGCTTAAATACATTTCTGTAAAATACTTAATTATATTAGTTGGATTTCATGCATATCAGATGTCGAGACATATTGTTTTCTTTGTATAAACCAAGTTTTAAAATTATTCCAAACAACTTTTCAATCGGTTTTACAAACAACGCTTGGAATTTACCGCCGACGAAGGCTGCCCAATGACCGCTCAGCGTCCGTACGACGATTCAGCGGTTTTCAGCCTGCTGCTTTTCGAGACTTTTAAAGAGTTATACAAACATATTTAATGAAGTAAACAACTGGTCTCATGTACTTTCATGAAATTTACAAGTCTCTAAAATCACTTCCAATATTAGACAAATACAGATTTACGGAAATGAATGCTAGAATTACGGACATGAAACATGTTCCGGCGAAATTAATGACAGATTCTGTCACCAAATCGGTTTTAGATGTCATTTTTCAAAGACTATTGTATACAATCTAGCCTATGAGACTTTATACAAATCGATATTTAGGTAGTTCATACATTCTTTTACCAGAATATAATAGCCAATACATCCACAAAACTGATTTTACCAAAGTAAAAAGAAACAAATTCAGGCAAAAAATAGTGCGTCATTTCACATGATTTTTTACACACATTTCAAAACCTTTTTATTCCCCCAAGAAACAAACAAACATATTCAATGAACACAAAGTGATAATTATGCATTGCAATGGAAATTGATTAAGTCAGTCTGGTGTTTTAGGGATTTTCATCGACCCTCTCTGGACGATTGATCAAAAAAGTTCGAAGGGCTTCTAAACGTGCGGATGACGTCAAGCGCGATCAATCTGAAAAGGCGATGTACGCAACCGGGGGTACTTGCCTTAATAACGAAACATGATGACTAGGTTCACGGGATAAAGCATCTTTAAACAAAAAGAAATGATACCAAAAACATTAATTGTCGACGAGTATTTGTTGTTTTAGGACGTCTTAAGTGGACCATGTCAGGTTCCTATTTTTGTTTAGTTTTTACCAATTCATTGCCTTGTAAATCGCAGTTCCTGCCCGTCCAAATCCTCCACGATTTATCTTCGACAGATGGTAAGTGTATTTTTCATCTTCCCTTGGAGTCAAGTGATACGGATGGGATTGCCTTGACGTCTCGGATGATGGATTTATTGTTTGTCAAGACAAAGTCAATTTGTGATTATTGGTCATAATGTCAAACCTTGAATTGTATCTGTACCTTGTGTATTAGTGGCTCTCCCTTTGGGTGACGTATGTATGCATCACATATAGGTTTTCCTCACATATAGGTCAAATGAGCAGTTCCCCCTCCTCTTTTTGTTATCCTATGCTGAATTTCCCAATCACTTCTTCAACGGGATATTTCCGACGTGACACGCTGCCGTCTCGTGTGATGTATATCGTGTCTTGCATTTGTTCGTAGAATTCGGTTTCCTCTTACATCGACCTTTCTTGTTGGGGGCATTGACTTGAAAAAAGTTAATTTGTAGCTGTTAATGTTGAGTGTCACTAATACAAGATGATTGTTCACATATTTACGTTCTCAATGTACTGTGAGAAAGCTAAGTAAAACAGGACCCCTACTCCTTGCCTTGTGTTCTCTCCGTTTCCGGAGTGGATCAGTTAATAATCATCATGAACAGTTGTCCTTCCATTTTCTCTAACCCTAGTTTCAGCTACTCCCAAGAGTTTGGGCACATTAGTTTAACTACCTATTAAGACTGTCCTCGTATGTTGAGGTGGATATCGTTAGACGTCATCTCGTACATCTTCTTCTTGTTTCCGTTTATGACCATCATCACCCGCTTCTAGTTGCTGCAATCGACCTTTGGGCACGAAGTAGTACAGCAGCTTCTGCTGGTCGTTGACATACATGTAGCGCTTGTCGTTGTCGGAGATGGGTCCCCTTGCGAGGTCGGGATACCGATTGCATGTCCGCTTGATCACGTCCCCCAGGTGCTCCACTGGATCCAAGTTGGCACAGTGTTGGCTCAATATAATGAAGTAAACTCTAGCTGCGCCTAACCCATGGTGATCTTTTGAAAGATAATAATGCACACTATTGGCAGCCTATCGTAAATGTGGGGGACAGCACCTTTTGCCATATTCGTATTGCTCGCTCAAACCCCACGTCCTGGAGTTCTCCAAAAAGCTCTACTAGATCCACATTGGCACATGCGGTATCACTTCAGCATTTCAACCAACCATGGCACTCGGCACAGAAACGGACACGACCAACCCTTCCCTGTTTTGCATGTTCCTTTCTCTTTCTTTTTTGCCATGATTCGAACAGCACTGATGAAGTCACTAATAAAATACGATTGTTCACATATTTTACGTTCTCAATGTACTGTGAGAAAGCTAAGTAAAAAATGACCCCTACTCCTTGCCTTGTGTTCTCTCCGTTTCCGGAGTGGATCAGTTAATACTCATCATGGCAACTCCCAGGAGTTTCGGCACATTAGTTTAACTAACTTTTCAGACTGCCCTCGCATGCTGAGGTTATCGCTGGACGTCATCTCGTACATCTTCTTCTTGTTTCCGTTCCGGACCATCATCACCCGCTCCTAGTTGCTGCAATCGACTTTGGGCACGAAGTAGTTCAGCAAATTATGCTGGTGGTTGGCGTAAATGTAGCGCTTGTCGTTGTCGGAAATGGTTCCCCTTGGGAGGTCGGGATAACGCTTGCATGCCCGCTTGATCACGTCCTGGCAAAATCGGTTGATCCCGGCGCGTGTCGTATGCCCAGAAGCTTTTGTCAAAGTCCGTTCAGTCGACTTCCGTTTGATCCGTCCGTTTCGAGGCTGTTTGCGTTGTTGTTTTGGCGAAGCTACATTATTATTATGCACCTTTTTGGCAGCCTTTCGTATAGTAAATGACATGACTCTTTGCCCATTTCGTATTCCTCGCTCAAACCCCGCATCCTACAGTTCCCAAGGATCTCTACTGGATCCCCGTTGACACAGTATTGGCTCTATTGGCTTTAAACAAAAAGAAATGATACCAAGAGCAGTAATTTTCGACGAGAATTTGTTGTTTTAGGACGTCTTAAGTGGACCATGTCAGCTTCCTATTTTCGTTAGTTTTTAACAATTCAGTACCTTGTAAATCGCAGACCCTGCCCGTCAAAATCCTCCCTGTTCTCTCTTCAACAGATGGTAAGTGTATTTTTCATCTTCCCATTGACCAATATGTGGTCTGAGTCAAATGAAACGGATGGGATTGCCTTGGCGTCTCGGATGATGGATTTCTTGTTTGTCAAGACAAAGTCAATTTGTGATTATTGTTCATAATGTTCAACCCTTGAATTGTATCTGTACCTTGTGTATTAGTGGCTCTCCCTGTGCGTTATGTATGTATTAATCACATAGAGGCTTTCCTCACATATAGGTCAAATGAGCAGTTCCCCCTCCACATTTCTTTATCCTATGCCGAATTTGCCGATCACTTCTTCAACGGGATATTTTTCGACGTGACACGCTGCCGTCTGGTGTGATGTAAACCCCTCAAAAAAATTTCGGAAACTCAAGTTTGATCGATCATATCTCTCGTATTTTTTTAATAAGAATACTCGAAATCGGTGTCACAATAAAGCCTCATTATATACCTTTCAAACGATGCATTATGTGTAGTGATTATGCAATTGGGGCGATTGCAGTAGCCCAGAGAATAGGGGGAGGCAGGAAGTGAAATCTCGCAAAATGGCCCCAATGCATTCAATTTACGAGTGCAAGACTGTGTTGACCAGTTTTCTAAAGGTTAACAATCTATTGAATGCTGCCACCCTTTCCATTCATCAAAATTGTTGAATTTGATACCATTTTAATGGAAATTATCTCTTCCTCACGATTGCATATTAATCGTAAGGATTATTCAAATGGGGTGTGTGCAGCGAACCGGAATATGGAGATGGGTCGAGTGTGAAATCAGACAAAAAGATATGGAGTTGACAAAAAATCAGAGCGTTGCATTTTTTTCGAGCGTTTGGGAGGATTTTTTAGCATTTCAAATAAAATATTCATGATTTAAATTGATATCAACGGAAAGCCCAACAACTCTTCTGTATGAAAATGTGACATTTATAATGATTTTTGTAAAGGGCGGCTGCAGGGAGATGAATGTGGGGGAGCCTCAAAAGTGACCCATTTCAAAACGCTCTGATTTGGTGTCGGTATCTGTATACCATTGTGTAGAGGATGTAATGCGACTTGAATGAGTTGGCCATGAATGAGAGGAATTCAATTGAAAACGCATGAATAGTGCCTCGAAATCAGAGCGTTTCAAAATGGGTCACTTTTGAGGCTCCCTCCCATTCATCTCCCTGCAGCCGCCCTTTACAAAAATAATTATAAATTTCACATTTTCATACAGAAGAGTTGTTGGGCTTTCCGTTGATATCATATTTGATCATGAATATTTTATTTGAAATGCTAAAAAATCCTCCCAAAAGCTCGAAAAAAATGCAACGCTCTGATTTTTTGTCAACTCCATATCTTTTTGTCTGATTTCACACTCGACCCATCTCCATATTCCGGTTCGCTGCACACACTCCATTTGCATAATCCTTATGATTAATATGCCATCGTAAGGAAGAGATAATTTCCATTAAAATGGTCTCAAATTCAACAATGTTGATGAATGGAAAGGGTGGCAGTATTCAATAGAATGTTAACCTTTAGAAAACTGATCAACACAGTCATGCACTCGTAAATTGAATGCATTGGGGCCATTTTGCGAGATTTCACTTCCTGCCTCCCCCTTTTCTCTGGGCTACTGCAATCGCCCCAATTGCATAATCACTACACATAATGCACCGTTTGAAAGGTATATAATGAGGGTTTATTGTGATACCGATTTCGAGTATTCTTATTAAAAAATACGAGAGATATGATCGATCAAACTTGAGTTTCCGAACTTTTTTTGAGGGGTTTATATTGTGTCTTGCATTTGTTCGTAGAATTCGAGTTCCTCTTACCTCGACCTTTCTTGTTGGGGGCTTATACTTGAATGCAAGTTACTTTGTAGCTGTTCATGTTTAGTGTCACTAATAAACGACCGTTGTTCACATATTTTACCTTCTCAATGTACTGTGAGAAAGCTAAGTAAAAAAGGACCCCTACTCCTTGCCTTGTGTTCTCTCCGTGTCCGGAACGGATCAGTTAATAATCATCATGATTAGTTGTCCTTCCATTTTCTCTAAGCCTAATTTCAGCTACTCCCATCAGTTTGGGCACATTTGTTTCTATTCAGACTGTCCTCGTATGCTGAGGTGGATATCGTTGGACGTCATCTCATACATATTCTCCTTGTTTTAGTTTAGGACCATCATCACCCGCTTATAGTTGCTGCAATTGACCTTGCGCACGAATTAGTACAGCAGCTTCTGCTGGTCGTTGACGTAAATGTAGCGCTTGTCGTTGTCGGAGATGGGTACCCTTGTAAGATCGGGATACTGATTGCATGTCCGCTTGATCACGTCCCACATGAGCTCCACTGGATCCACGTTGGCACAGTGTTGGCTCAATATAATGAAGTAAAACTCTAGCTTCGCCTAACCCTTGGTGATCTTTTGAAGATAATAATGCACACTATTGGCAGCCTATCATAAATGTGGGGACAGCATCCTTTGCCATTATTCGTATTGCTCGCTTAAACCCCACGTACCGGAGTTCTCCTGAAGCTCCACTAGATCCACATTGGCACATGCGGCATCTACTTCAGCATTTCAACCAACCATGGCACTTGGCACAGAAACGGACACGACCAACCCTTTCCTGTTGGCATGTTCCTTTTTCTTTCTCTTTTGCCATAATTCGAACAACACTGATGAAGTCACTAATAAAATCCGATGTTCACATATTTTACGTTCTCAATGTACTGTGAGAAAGCTAAGTAAAAATGACCCCTACTCCTTGCTCTGTTTTCTCTACGTTTCCGGAGTGGATCAGTTATACTCATCATGGCTACCCCCAGGAGTTTGGGCGCATAAGTTTAACAAACTTTTCAGACTGCCTCGCATGCTGAGGTGGATCTCGTTGGACGTCATCTCGTAAATATTCTTCTTGTTTCGTTCCGGACCATCATCACCCGCTCCTAGTTGCTGCAATCGACCTTGGCACGAAGTAGTACAGCAGCCTTTGCTGGTCGTTGGCGTAAATGTAGCGCCTGTCGTTGTCGGAGATGGTTCCCCTTGCGAGGTCGGGATACCGATTTCTGACACCCCTGACACCCCTGACATCCCTATTCTGATACCCTTTTTTCCCCATTCATTTTGTACACGGATTTTTCCCTTTAGCTCTCTCCTTCTCTCTCTATTACGGCCCTCTCTCGCGCACTATCTCTTTATGTCATGTTACAGTACGTTGATCTTGACCGCGTATCGGCGCGGGTTGGGGACGGAACCGGATCGGAACGACCTTTGCATTGCCAACAAAGGTCACGCACGGGGCAGGGCAGTGTATGTTTATAAAGGAGGCCAGACATTTGGGCCATTACATAATTATTTTGTTTATCTGATATCGTGTCTGCAGGTTCCACATGTCAGGGGCGGATCTAGGTTTTTGCTAAGGGGGGGGGGGGGTGTGGGGGGCGGTTTACCCAATGACGATGCGGATACTGTGTGGGTCTGGACACATGATGCGTTTGTATATGCACATCACATTTTCACCCCCTAACCCCCTAACCCCCCCCCCCCCCCCCCCGTAGATCCGCAGCTTATGTGCGTGACCTTGTTGGCAATGCAAATGTCGTTCCGATCCGGTTCCGTTCCCACGCGCGACGATACGCGGTCAAGATCAAAACGTTACTGTAACATGACAGAAAGAGAGAGTGAGCGAGAGAAGGCCGTAATAGAGAGAGAGGCAGAGAGCTAAAGGGGGAAAATCCGTGTACAAAAGGAATGGGGAAAGGGTGTCAGAATAGGGGTGTCAGGGTGTCAGAAGTCGGGGGTCACCTTTTGAAAGACCCCTTCATGGGGCTCTGCTGGGATGCTCTGAGATGGCGTGCATTTCGCTGTTAAAAAGCAGAAGGCGCCGCTCCTTATAATCTTTCATGATTCTTTCCTCAAGGGTCTGTTTCTAGAAGTAGACGCAAATGTCCTATACTTTGTAGGTCGTCAGTTCTGCCTTCCTGTCCTGGAGAGCGCGAACACCCCCGATGTATGTTAGTGACTACGCGCGTATCGTACACCCCGATTCAACATGATTTCTTAGTGTGTGGTATTGAGATAAGTTCACCATGTTCACCATATGGTAAGCCCATAAAAACGGAAAGTAGTATAAAACGTAGGTTAAGTGAATATTTCGCGATATCATCGAGCCTGTATTGTGAAGGTAAACGACCAGTCGACCAACCCATTTCTTCGTGTTTGATCGGAAGATGCGTTATCTGCCAGAAATACATGTTTCTGATTGTTGAATCTCTGATGTAATGATTGTCTCATTCGTCAGGCATTGAATCATGCTTTCATTGGTAGATAATTCTTTAGTATAGCATTAACGAGAGAACCAGCGGTTGTTCTGGTAAAAGCCAGCTACTGGTGTCGTACTAAATATGCTGGCGAATGGTACATGGATAAAGACGATTAATGGCGTCAAAAATATCACCATTAATCTGGGGCGTGTACTTAAATATGTGTCGTGATCCCTGGAATGGACTTGTTTGCCCTGAAACATGAAACGTTGACGTATGTATTCTTAAATAATATTGTTTTCAAATTCAACAACAAAATATCTATTATAGACCTGAGGTTTCTTAGGTACATTTGTAATCTAAAACTCTCCATGACTATTATCGCACCACACATTATCGATTTAGTCGGGGACTTACCTAATGGATTAATCAGGTAAGCGGTCCAACTCCACGTCAAGCAGACACCAAGTGCTCTCTCCACAGGAAAATCATATGAGATGAAGTCTAGCAATGCAACCGTAATGCCCCTCTCATTGCGTGGAATTGATTCCATCACTCTTGGATTATTACTAATTCGCACATTTGCTCAGTCCTTGGAAAGCAGTGAACACTGCTCATCAGCCATCTGGATTGCCTTTTTCTTCTCCTGATGTGGAGACTAAACAGTCATCAGCGTAGAAGCTCTCATTCACAGTGTGTACTGATTCCGATGAATATTCAGACTGGTCATTTTCATCTGTTATCTTCAGTGCATAGCTGCAGCAGCTTTTGATCCAGGTACCACCACAAGGTGGGCACACATAACGGAAACACCGTTGATTTTATCTCAATGTCACATTCAGGCCACCAGAAGAGCCTCAGCACATCACGATCCTCAGCAGGTACTCGTACCGGGTGAAACATTGCTTCCACATATGCCATCATGGCAACTGGTTCTATTCTGAACTTCAGCAGCACTCTCCTTAGTTGTTGGTTAGGTCTGGCCCCTGATACACCACATCATCCAGTGACGTCCATTGGTCCTAACCGCACAATCAAACACAATGCCCAGCTTTTGTTGGGCTTGTTTGGATTCACAGCATGGTGATGTGGAATAAACCATTTGGTTTTGTCTTCCGTCTGATCAGTTACTTCCTCAGCATAACCCGTGCAAAAAAAAAAAATCCACCATCCCTTATTGATATTTGGCACGTTATTAATCATCCTTGAGAAATCTCCCTGTATGGAGCCTCTGGTGTGCCCTCCATCTGTTGTCACTCAAAGGTGCTAGTCTCTCCTTGAATAGTACATTGAACACATAATGATCTTCATCCAACTTGACATTGCTATTCCACAGCTGCAGCACATTGTCATCAACGACGGATATCTCATAGACGCCTGATATTAGGGAATCAGTTGTTTCTATGGACCAAAACAGCTCCAGCTGGTCCTCCAGATTAGGCCTGTCCTGACACGAAGCTAGGCGTAATGTTCTCGAGTGGGCCCACGTGTGTCATGAGGACCATTCAATGGTCCAAACAATTTTTGTTTACTCTGCGTGCAGGTGTGCATTGCCGAACCTCGCGTGGTATTTAATGCATGTGAATCTTACCCAATCAGCAGTTCCCCATTGAATGGGCTGGTTGTTGGAAGCTCCATATCAGCAATTTTTTTTCTGATATTCCTCCCTCTTCGCCACATGATCAGAACAGATGTTATCACTGACTTGGTGTGCACCATTAGTATTTCGAGTCACTGTGAGGTGGTTATCCCTTTCCACTTGCAGGCTAACAATTGTAGTGACAAATCGACTGTTATCTGTTTAAAGTGTCGACACAGTATAGTAACGTGCGCCAAAGCGATACGACTTATCACATCACATTTTCTATCGATGCTGTCGATATCGTGTTTTTTTCTTGCTGGTATTGAGATAATTTCACCATATTTATGAATAAAACGGATTGAAAAATACACTCTATTTTACGCTATTATTTGTATTCTCTTATTTCTGTCAAATCAGTTTTTTCGTAAATTGTTGTAGGTATATTCTGGTAGATCAAGCAATTGGCAGCACTTTCATAACTGTTTGCAAAAGTCTCATTGGGCCAGTTTCAAAATAGATTTGGCGAAAGTTGGTGATCTGAAATTTTCCGGCCGAATTTTTCACAATTTTCACCGGAGCCTTT